>PVJH01013765.1:40464-59335 GCA_004026705.1 Nesogale talazaci
CGTAGGCACACAGATGATGTCTTTAAATAAAATATACACTTCTTATAAGGAAGTAAATAAAGCCAGTAATTAATGCATTTACATAATACATACTCATTCACTTTATTTGGGCTGGCCAAGTGGAAGGCAGATCCACAGGGCTAATGAGGATGAGACCATGGAGGTGAGAAAGGTTAGTGGAGGTGGGGCCAAACCAAACTCAACTGCCAAGGTGTCGATTCTGACTCAGTGACCCTCAAAGGACAGAACACAACTGTCCCTGTGGATTTCCGAGACTATAGCTCTTTACGGGAGTAGAAGGCTTTGTCTTACCCACAGAGCAGCTAGTGCTTTTGAACTGCCGAACTTGTGGTTTATACCCCAATGCAAAACCACATTGCCACTTAGAAATATTTACAAGTTCATGGAGAGGATATATTAAAAATGGGAGCTGCAGGGCACTGTGGCCCTAAAATTTCCATGACACTTAAAACTTGTGGAGTTTTAAATCTTCAAAGGGTCAAATGTTGACCACTTCATTTGACAGGCTGCACAGATAAAATTTTCTCAACAGGCATGTAGCTTTTCAGTGCTATAAACCAGAGTCTGATGTTAATAAGGAAAACTTAGGTTAAATTCCCCTCTAGAAAAAAAAATTTCCCTCTAGACTTGTGGGTTTCGAGATGGGCTGGGAGGAGACAGGCTGGTGTTTCACAGACCTTTATGCAGTCCAGTGTCCAGTGTTCCTTTGAGTAACAGGCAGTTGGTGATACCATCTTGAATATATGGAAAGAAGGAACACATGCTACTTTTTCTTCACATTCAAGTTTATCTTAAGGAATAGAACTTTTTTCTGCTAACACTTAGCTAACATTTTATTTCTGTGAATGTCAGTCCCTTCAAGGGAGCAACAGTGGCTTTCAGCTCCCCTCAATACTGAGTTTTCCACTCAGAGTTGGCTTTGGGGAGCCAGACTTTATTCTTGGCATACTTTTGAGTTGTGCTTTGTCAGATTTCCATGTCATAGATTTCATGATTTTAAAAGAACTAGTTTTCTTAGTAAGGCTCACAGTTTGCTTGATAACTCCAGTGAAAGCAAAGGAAGATCACTCCATTCCTGTTCCATAATCTTTTATACATATTCGGTTTCTTTACAGGCATCAACTTATTTTCTCCTTGTTGGTTAGTGCATATGAGGAGACTTCAAAAAATCTAAAGGAAAATGACATTGTCTTTGCATTCCATTTCTTTGGAGCTTTTTGAAGTCCCCTAAGACAGCTCGATGGCAGTGAGTTTAGTTTTGGAAGAGAGCTCTGGTGAAGTAGTGGGCTACAGGTTGGGCTGCTCTAATGACAAGGTCAGCAGTTCGGAACAACCAGCAGATCCAAGGAGGAAAGATGAGGTTTTCTACTTCCATAAAGGGTTATAGCCTTGGAAATCCAGTGGGGCATTTTCATTTGCCCAGTAGGGTCACTAGGGGTCATACACATGCATATGCATATATATGGATATCTCTGTATAAGAGGAGGAACTCACCGGAGAGCAGTGATGCCCCCTCTCCCCCCCCCCCAAAAAAAAAAAGAGGAGGAACTAAAAAAATCACGCTAGGTGGAGCAGAGCTTTTGTGGTGTGCATTTTTCCCCACGAGGCGAGCATCGAGAATCTCACTCTGAGTTAGTACAACCAGTGGTGCCCAGGAAAAGTTGTCTCTGGTCACAGTGAATTTTATTGTAGAAGCAATTTTGCTCGGACCTAATTTTTTTTTGTAATGGTCAATTGAAGGGAATAGCATGCACCCGTGAAATTTTGTTTCCTGCTCAGTAAAAGTTTCTCAGAAACTGTTGTGAAGTTGAACTCCGTTTACAAGGACAGCACTGTGGGAAAAAGTCCAGTGCATGAGTGGTTTTCTTATTCCAAAAAAACCGAAATGGCAGTTGAGAACAGAACTCGTTCTGGACATCCATCAACTTCCAAACCAGATGAAAATGTTGACTCATAGTGCATGTGGAGTTCGTTCCATGAGGTCAGACTGGTCATCAAGCTTTCTGTGGTTCTGAAAAGATTGTGTAACAGTGTGCAACAAGAAAGGCCTGGCACATGGGTGACTGGTTTTGCCACCACGACAATGCACCCGCTCACGCAGCCATATTGGTGCACCAGTTTTTGGCAAAAACCAGTATGCTTCGCTTGTTCTTGCACATTGCTCCCCAGACCTCGCTCCCTGTGGCTATTTTTTGTTTCCACAATAGATAGATAGATAAACACACAGAAGAAGTTTGCCCTTTTAAGTGTGTGACTCAGTGACATTAATTAATTTAATTTTCATATCCAAGAATTTTTCATCTCCTTTCAATAGGAGCCCTGGTGGCATAGTGGTTATGTATTGGGCTCCTAACTGTCAGGTCAGCAGCCTGAAGCCTCCAGTCGCTCCGAGGGAGAAAGATGGGGCTTTCTGCAGCCAAAAAGAATGACCGTCTCAAACCCACAGGGGCAGTTCTGCCCATCCTCATAGGTTGGTCTGCAGCGGCACTGACTTGATGGCAGCGAGAACCGCTCGGCCCCCTATCAGCACAGGAGTAATTCCACATTCCCCTCTCTCCTCAGGCCCCAGTAACCACTATTAACTTTTTGTCTCTAGACATTTGTCTATTTGAGGTAGTTCCTGAAAGTAGGGTTGTATTATATTTATCATTTTGTGCCTGACTTATTTCACTCATCAGAATGTTTTCTGGATTTTTACACACATCAGTGCTTCATTTCTCATAACGGGAAAGTAACATTTCATTGTATGCATCTACCATGTTTTGTGTGTCTTATCATATTTGCTGGACGTTTCCACCCTTGACTACTGTGTAGAAGGAAGACAGTGGTGAACATCGATGTGTAGTAAGCGCAGTATAATTTTTATTGATTTTTGTTATGTATGTATATATATATAATATAAAGATAAAAACATTTCTCATGGTTCTACCACTTAGACTAGTTGTCAACTCGGGACAGTTTTTGCCTGTCAGGGGACAATTGACAATATCGGGGGACGTGTAGTTTTTGTGCATGGAGCTGGTAGTGCTGTGAACCCTGGGGAGTTCCAAGTTACCACCCCCAAAACTGCATACCAAAAAAGTCTTCAACCCACGTCAGCAGTGACACAGTTGGGAGACCTGATCTAGCCATCTCAAAAGCTCGGCATTTGTTGTCATACGCCACCCGTTCTCTAGGAGTCCTGGTGGCATGGAGGTCACGCGTGGAGCTGCGATCCACCGGGTCAGCAGTCTGAAGCCAGCAACAGCTCCATGGGAGAGAGACTGGGCTGTCTGCTGCCACAAGCAGCTAGGGTGTCAGCAACCAAACCGGCGGGGGTCACTGTGAATCTGCCGTGACTCTGTGGCAGGGAGTTATTTTTTAATGTAGTACTCTATAAACCCTTTTAAATAAAAAATATTCCATAAGCTTGTCATGTGTTAAATAGTCCTCCAAGACATGTTTTTATTCAAATTCCTCAGCTCTTTGACTGTGGAAATACTTCACTTCTCCTAGACAGAGTACACCCATTCACAATAAAAACCTTAAAAATATCTTTTTGCAAAAAGGCAAGGTGGTCACCCACCATCCAGCTTCAGCAATGCCCAAGCCAGGGCTAAGTTTTTCTCATATGTTCTCTCACACCTGCCCCTTCCCATATTGCCACCACTTTTAACCTTTTATTGTGAATTACATGAAGGGTTCAGAGCAGATCATGTATTTTATACTCCGTTTCATATGCATACTTTTGTTTTAGCTCATTGACTGCAATCCCCATAATGTATCATCACTTACCTGTTTATCCTGTTTCTATTTCTCTTTCTTTCCTAACCTTCCCAAATGTTATAATATGGTAACTACGGTCCCAAATGTCTGATTATTCTAAGGCATGTGCACTTCACTTGCAGATGATTTCCGGTCCAGACCGGAATTGTAGCTAAGGGCTGTAATCTTAGAGACATCCTGGATTGCTTCGCAGCCCTCCCCAGATAAAATTTTATCTGTAAAGATAAGTCATATATCTCTAAATAGATTTAAAATTATTGAAAGACTTTTAATAAAGACTCCAGAGTAGTCTGACCTGTATGATGCATTCTACTGTATTGAACTGAGACCACAGTTGAATTGTTGCAATGGTCCCAGTGTTCCCCGTAGTGTGGGGATTGGGGGTGGAGGCAGTGGTGGTTATTTCTTTAATCTTCACCTGGCATAGTCTCCTTGTTCTACAGGTGAAGTAGAAACTGTGCAAACTAAGCAAGGCAAGAATGAGTACAAGCCCCTTAATTTCATTAAACACTGTGTAACTGGTAAAGATTAATGTACATATCTCTTGCTAATTCTTTCCAATTACTTAGTTCATATAAATTCCCAAGCCTGGTTAATTATGCTGAAGTCAGGTAGTAATTTTGAACGGTGCTCCGACAACAAGGGAATTTTCCTGGTCTAACCTTGCCCTCTCTCCCAGCCTCTCAGCAGATTAGGCCCTCAGCCTGAAGTCCATTCATTTTCCCCTCAGGCCTAATTGCTGCCGACTAGCTGCCACAGGTACCTGGATAGGCTGTGTGTAAGGAGGCAGGGACTTCTGAGAACAAATAAGGAAAGATTAATTGTTTGTTTTGTTTCCTCCCAAGAGAAATGTGGGTGCTTAATCAAGAAAAATAATTTCTTCTGTTGATTTGGCTTATTTGGAGAAAAGATAATTGTATAAAGGTAGGTGCAAAGCGATGCCTTTTATAAGAAGTATTGCCACTTACCTACACAAGAGACAAGGATGTGGAGAAATAAACGTAAGACACTGACAAAATGGATAGGGATGGCTCACATTTCTCATAGTAAGTAATTTGGCTGTTGGGCTTTTATTTGTACCAATAGTGCTAGTAACTGTTGTCATTTGTTTTGTCTGGATCTTCGGAAATCTAATCAAGGAGACAATAGTGTGAGGGAAAAAAAATCAACAACACTTTTCCAAATTGTTCTTAATTGCTAGAGTACAAAGTGAGCTAAATGCTGTGATGTTTCCAATTAAAGAACCTGTTTCAAGCAAGCAGTATTAAATCTATCTTTCCCCATCTGATAAATAAGCTATCAAAGAGTAGGGCAGATTAATTGAGAGCAATTAGTTTCAGATTTCTTATAATAGGCAGCATGAACCAGTTATTAATGAATCTGGCAGTGTGGGGCCATGAGCCTGTGGTACCTGTACCTCCTAACCAACAGGGGGGAAATAGATAAGCTTATATTATTTAATTATAAGTTGCTGTTCAATAAGCCAGTTGCTTCCACACACACCCCCCCCAAAAAAATCTCAATTTATGTAAGAAGGACCTTTGATATGTTCTAAATCAAAGCTGATTCCTGAATTTGGAAAGGAGGAAAATAACTGAATTGAGTTGAAAGAGACTCGTGGGTCGCCCCCTGACAAGGGCGGATGGATAGTTAGCTGTGCAGCACAGGCAGGGTGACACCAAACCCGAACCAAGTCCCCTCCCTCGGAATAACCTCTGACTCTCAGTGGCCCTGTGGCATGAACTAGAAGTGCCCGCTTGGGTTTCTCAAGCTACACGTCTCTGCAGACTATCACTTCTCTGTCCTGCGCAGCAGCTCATTTGAACCATAAACCTTTGATTTGCAGCTAAGCACTGTAATCTCTCCTCCTCCCGAGATCTAGATAGTGCGTTAGGCTGAGTTGACCAAGGATCTCTGACATAACTACTCGCTCCGTCACGCAAAGATGCCACAGGGGATATGCGAACAAATGGAAGGGTTTGCATTCTAATAAAACTTTATTGACAGAGCAGTCAGCAGGACACATTTGTCTTTCAGCCTGCAGTTGTTCACTCCTGGCCTAGAGAGAGGCTGGTGACAGATTGAGATTGGCCAGTGACTGCAGAGAGGTGGCCTGGAAGGGTGTGGCCAGGGCAACGAGCAGTGGTGGGTTCAGAGCCCTGGTCTCCACCGGCCGTGATGGGAACTAAATTAGATGGCACTCGCAGGGTGCCAGTAGACCAACTGTGCTCATGTTTGGGGGGTACCAATATAATAGGCATACAGTAAATCTCCTATCCGGGCAATTTCTGGGACATAAGATTAATTCCCCCGCCCACCCCCCAAAACCTAGACTATCCCCAGGCCCCAAGGACTCCCAGGAATTGACACCTGGTCTGAATTATTTGACTGCATTCTTTCAAGAACTCTTTACTAGTTCAGCAAAAACAATGGCGGTAGTCCTACCTGGGGTCACAGAAGGCAGACATTTTTAAGGTGGTGTCCAATAGGCTCTGACAGACTCCTTCGTTCATTAGCCCAGGTCTCTGTTATTAATTCATAAAAGCACAGTCTTCCAGTTCTGGGCCACCTCCTCTGTGAGGTGCTTGACATTTGTCCTCCCTGTGATGACGTCCACTCGCCACCTCGCTGCTCCACAGCCTCCTTCGGATACTGCTGCAGTGGCGGACGGCCTGCGTCCCGGCGGATCCGATAGGGGGGCGCGAGGCTACCTGCTGTACTGCTGGGACCTGCGCAGAGCCTGCGTCGGAGGAGGAGGAGGAGGAGGAGGACGCGTGGCAGAGCCCGTGCGGGGATCCGGGTGGACCTGGATATCCAGAGGCTGCAGGCCCCCTCCCCGCGGAGGCGCTGAGGAAGAAGGGTCTTGGGTGATGTGTTTCCCGAGCCGGCGGGGGAGAAGCGAGCGGAGCGCAAAGCAGCTGCTGGTTGGTTTGCTTTGGTCCAGGTCAGAGTGGTGGAAGGTGGAGAGGAGCGCGGTGCCTACCGCCTTGTCACGAGCCGTGGTGGCATGTCCACAAGAAAAAGCCCCACAACCTGCAGTTACGTTCTTTTTCCTAAAAAGGAAATGGTTTTTTTTTTATTATTAATATTGCTATTCATACTGGTACCAGCATCTTCACAAGTCCAAACCCCAGACAGCCTGAGGTCACACACAATATGGACCTCTCAACACTTGGGGCCTGACTGCGGTGTCCCCAAATATAGCCCCGTGGCGTTTGCGTGGCTGCAGGCGGCTGTCGGAGCTGGAGGATTGATTTCCACGAAACCACACGGATGCTGCAGGCAGCTTAAAACGAGGCCCGAGGAACCCTTGGCTTGAAGAGAGGAGGAGAGAGAAGCGCGGGACTGGGGAGCAGCGGGAGAAGGGCAGCGCCAGTGGAGTTCTCTGCAACCCACTCCCCACCCTCACCCCCCATCTGCGGCTGCAGAGAAAAGGCCCTTCAGCTGCCAAGGGAAAGCACGTGGTTTGAGAAAGAATAGAGCCTTGGAGAAATTTTTTTTAATTGGATGGTTAAAGATTGAATTATGATCGGCGTCCTCTCCAGCAAATTTGTGCAAACTTGGCTGGCAAATAATCCTCGGCGTTATGTCATTATCCTCCATTTTGTGATTCTGTATAACTACCCTGGGTGCTTTAAGAATCCCTTACTTCTGTGGGGGCTTTAGAGCAGCAGTTTGAAAGCCCCAGCAGCTCTGAGGGAGAGAGACAAGACTTTCTACTCCCATAAAGAATTACAGTCTTGGGCTGAGCCCCCGTGGTGAAAATTGTTGAGTGTGGTACTGTGGCCCATGGGCTTGGCGGTTCAAATCTAGCAGCGGCTCTCCAGGAGCAACACTGGGTAGCCCCCATGACCATCAGAGGGCAGTGATGCCAAAAAAAAGTTAGTCTAGGAAAAAGGTGAAAGACAAGACTTTCTACTCCCTTAAAGAGTTAACAGTCTCCGAAATGCCCTGCAGTCTCCTCTCGAGCGGCACTGCAGTCAGTGGCAGGAAGTTGTTGCTATATTGTTGATAAGCTAGGATTCTAGGCAGCTATATCAGTGAGCCAGGATGCAATATACAGGATTGGGTTGTCTTTTGAGACCATCCTCTCTTTGTTATAAGCGAAGTTGAACAGCCGGAAAAAGATCCGGAGGAGCTGCTAGCTCCAGGAAAAATAGACTGGGAGCAGAGCACATCTTTTTGTCAGGATCCCCGTGCGGTGAACAACTGCTCCCAGACCCAGAGGAAGGTAGATGCCAAGACGCAGGGAGTTCTCCATGGGCTGCCAAGGCCGCAGATGTGGAAAGCAGGCAAAGACCTTCCCCTGGGTTTGATGGAGAGAAAGCCTGGGGCTAGAACTAGAGCCCTGAGTTTGTGCGGTGGACTTGCTCAACTAGGAGACCTTTCTGGAATGTGAAAGGCACCCATTTGTGCCATTTCTCTTATAGCAGCACTAGGTCATTTGTAGTAATTCTTCTGTCATTCTGGGATTTTGCTGCCAGAAATAATATGTATAAACCTATAAAAGTCTCTACCTCCTTAAAATTGGAAACAGAATATTCTTGCCAATCCAAAAAGCTTTCATATGAAGACTTCCACTGTGCCTCGGATCCATTAAAAAACATTTTTTTTTAATGCAACATCTTCCAGTTGTGTAAGATCAACCGTGTGACATCAAGAAAGAAAGGCATTTCCTTGCCTGCTTTATGTGGATGGGATCCCCTAATCTTTTAGCAATACTGTTTTAACAGTGGACACTTCATGAAAAATCACAGTTTGCCATCCACCTGTGAGCACAATGGGAACCAGTCACTGTCTCACTTGTGACCACGTCACTCGTGTCAAGATGCCATTCTTTGTTATTTTTTAAAAGTAAGAGCAGCCATGTTCTTTGTGCCGTTCATAAATGCAACAAACTTGACCTTATTTCAGTATTACTTCATTTTAGTATTATTTTAGCATGGTCTTTGGTGGATTTCTTGGGTAGTAAAAAAGAAAGCGAGCGTGTGGCCCCCAAGCCCGTTCCTTTGCCTGGTAACTGGGTGGAGGATGAGAACTGCCCTGCGGGGTCCGAGGCAGTCACTTTTGGCAGCAACTTGGCAAGCAGTCACTCCGCCACCAGAGAGTCCCTGGCGTGCCTCTGTGTGTTAGAGAACTACGTAGACCCGTGTGTTCAGGATGAGGACTCAACCCTTTTGAGGAGTGTCTGATGAAGAAAATTTGGGAGAGTCTCCTCAGAGGTGCAGAGGTCTTCAGTGGAACCCCTGGTCTGATGGTGCCCTTGTGTTTCAGGCACACACAGTCATTACTTGCAGTGTGTTCAGAACTTTTGTTTTTAAGTCTCTATGTACTCGAGTATAAGCTGACCTGAATATCAGCCAAGGCACCTATTTTTACCCCCAAAATGGCACTAAAAATGTGCTGAAAAACTTGGCTTATACATGAGTATATATGATGTTCTCATTGTGGCACGTATAATTCATTATAAGTTCTTGATTTCCAAACATTTGTATTTTAAAGGAGCTCTCCCAATTCAGATTTAGTGCTCTCCCATCTCCCTGGCTGGTCACGGTGACATGGAAGAGATGTGACAGCAGTGGGGTGGGTTTGTGTCTTCCTTGGGACACAAATTGTGCTGCTTGCTTCAGGGAAGCAGGTGGGTGGCTTGATGGCTGGGTGAAGAGCATTGTTTTCATGCACCTGAACCCTAAGCACATGCTACATTTGGCCCAGGATGTCGGGTCTCTGGAAAGTCTAAGACTTTATAAGCCTTGTCCTGGTTTTGCCTTCTTTCTGACCTGTTTGCCTTCTCCCCATTTCTAGAACGGGCAGTGGATTTTCAGAAACATTTCTTTCCTTTCTCCACAGTGAGAATTCTTGTGTGGTGCGCACGCGCGCGCGTGCACACACACACACACACACACACACACACACAGCCCTCTTAGTGACCTGGGATGCCTATTGTCCCAGAGTGCCTTTAATATAGTAAAGCTACAAATAGACGGATTCGTCTATCCTTTTTTTTTTTTCCTATGCCTGAGCAGGAATGCAGGTCAGAGACATCAGATGAGTATGTCTGATGCTGGAACTCTGACCCTGTTTCCATCATGGCTTCAAACCATTTAAGAGAGAAGAATCCCCCTGGATACCTCGTGATCCACCTACACAACTGAATTACTCAGGCCCATCGTTCCCAGGTTGCTCCGTGGGTCCACTCCAGACATTCCAGCCCTCCACCCCCTCGCCCTCCTGTTGGCTTCTCCTGTACTATTTTGGAGAAAATCTGGGTCACTCTTAGGTTCCTTTATGAAATCATTCTTTACTAAAAATAGCCGATGACCCGACCCTGGAAGCTGCTCATCAGTCAGAGGAGTACCCCCTTGCGCGTCATGCCTACCGCGCCATCACGGCCGAGCCACGTTCGCGCCGGCTACGCTAGTTTACCCCACCCACGTGCATCAGGAAAGGTCTGGTTTTCAGCTGCAACTCTGTTCATGATACCCCCCTACTCAAACCTTCGCTTTTTGTTTATTTCATTTTCATAGTTTTATGGGCATATCATTCATATATCATGAAACTTAATACTTAAGTCCTATTATAAAAAGGGTTATGCAGTCATCATGAAAGTATTAAAACATTGTCTCCTTTCTCATGCTTATTGTTGTCTTTCACACACAACTGAATCCTGAGAAAATTCTAAATATGGCCATGGAGTTCAAGTCTCAGCAAAGTCTAACTCTTTCTCCATATTCCCCCCACCTCCCCTGCCATGCCCCTAGGAAAATAGTCAATCCACGTACTGTCTCTATAGCTTTACATATCCTGAATCTCATGGACAGAAAACCCATACAAAACATAAACGAGAAACAAACCAGAACCAGCAACGCTGGGGGGAAAAAGTTAGCTCATTCAAAAAGGACACAGAAAATATTAAAAACTAAAAAAAAAAAATTTTAAATGGATCAAAGGGAGATCAGGTGAGGTGTTACATTTTAACCCGACTGCATTTGCCACAATCCATTTTGTAATGCCATGCTCATCCCAGGCCAGTGCTCAGAGGGGACTCACCAGCAGCTTAATCCACATGGGAACTACGTGAACATTCTTTCATAGCTTGTCATCAACTGCCAAATTGTGATATTCCCGTTCAGCAGTCCTGCCTTATTTGGCATACACCTTGGGTACCAGCCACACTACTTTAAAAGGTATCCTACCTTGGCCGCTGTTTTTCTGAAGTACCTAGTAAGGCTTATATCCAATACCTTCTCTTTCATGGGGCCTTTCTGTATTCTTCACATTCAGATAGGATTTTCTTCTAATCTTTAAGACCTTTGGATAAGACTCATTATCCAAATATTTCATTTTACTCTCTTTCCTACATGAGGCTACCAGTCCTACGTGCACCTCATCTGCACTAGCCCCCACATCTCCAAACTTCAGCTCTGACCATCCCGTCCTCTATTCCCAGACTGTCAGATAGTTTGTACTTGCTGGTGTCTGACACAATTTAGCCTTTACTTTTGTCACAGGGTCCCAATGAGTCGGCATTGACTCGACAACAATGAGTTGAGTTTTTCCTTGCCGGGAATAAGCTTATATATTGCCATTCCCTCCTGAAAACGCGAAACATTGTTAGATTACATTTTAATGTAATACTTATTCACATTGTTCAGTAATTCATTGTGTTATGTACTCTGAGTCAGTAATGGTATTTCTGTATTACTTGACATGTGCAACCTTTAATATATGCCTGATAAAAAATATTTGTCAGCAAAACTGTAATATGTAAAGCAAAGTTGTAATTCCCCTGACATGTAAAGAGCTTTTACAAATCAGTAGGAGAAAGACAATCCAATGGGGGAATGGGCAAAATTCATTCCATGAAAAATAAATACATGGAAATGGTCAGTATGCAAGAAAGTATTTTTAAACTTATAAATAGAAAGTTATAAATTAAAGTGAAGTAGTCTTCACATACGGATCTGCAAAGATTCAAAACAAACTGAACAAAATCATTTGATTATATACAGCTCAGCTGGAGGTTCAACAAAAGAAACATTCCCTTGTACCTTCAGGTAAGTTGCTGCAACCTTTGGAGAAAGCAGTTTGCCAATTTCTTTATGGATTTATAATGTAAGCACTTTTGCATAATTGGGTTACATTATACAGAAAGGATTTTTATTGTATCATACTTTATAATTATAAAAGTTATCCAGAAACAGGAAGCCTGCTTAGATAAATATTTAAATACTCATACAATTGGAATGTCATACAGTATAAGGGTATTCATACAATGGAAAATGACAAAATGCTCTCCAGCAATAGAAAGAATACTCTATGTGCATGGGTATGCAAAGTGAGCCAAGACCTCTGGATTGATACAGAAGGAAATATAGGAAGTTTCTCAGAGATTAAAAAAAAGATTTGAAAGACTGCTTATAATTAGTAATATCCCGAGCTCTTGTGAAGATGTGAAGACCCATATGCAGCAAGATCTTATAATTGGTCATGGAAAACAGACAAAAAGATATGATCTTTTTATCTGGGGGTTTATAAAAAGCTTATATTTAAAAAATCTATATTCTTCATTTCCACTACCAGAATGCTAATTGTTATTAGCGAGACAAATCACCCAAGATTAGCCAACCTGCTGTCTTGTCTCTCACCTAATAAGAGCCTATGTGGGGAAGGTGCAAGGATAAAAGTCACTCTTCCCTTTGGATGCGCTTCCTCTTTCCGTGGCTCACAAAAGGTTGCTTAGCATTCCCTGGTCAGGTCCTGCCAGCCCTTTACTGCAGTAATTGCATTGTTCCATGTCTTTATCCAGGAATCCCTTGCCAGGGAGTTTTCGGGAGGGACAAGTGTCAAGGAAGAGAAGCTACAATGAGGTGTCTGTGATTGAGCCAGCATTATACTGTTCGGGTCATTGTACAAAAACTTGTCAGTCTGCTGCCCAAATAAATGCCTAGAGTGACTAAAACATGGAGCACAGTGACCCCAGGAAGAAAAATCAATTGCAATTCATATTTCATATGTCTGTAATTGCTTGTGAAAGCAGGGTAGTGGTTTGTTTGCAGGGCAGCTTTTCCTCTTCTTGTTTCCTTTCCTTTCTCATTTCTCATGCGAATGACTTCTACATGATCAGACTGAGAGTGAAGCAAGATTTGGGCTTTTTTCTTACTACTGGTTTCCTGTACTGGATTTGATACACACAGCGAATTGCAGAAAGTTGTCAAGAAACAGCTATTTTGATTTGAGTTGAGGGAAGGAGATCAGGACCTGAAAGGAATCATCCTTATCACATATACCCATCCCTCCCCCTCCCCGTCCCCTGCCCTGCCAAAAAAATGTATTCATTCATTTAGGTTTTAAGCTTCAAAACTGCATTTTTGTTTGATCTTCTTAAATGCTTTCTTTCTTTCTTTCTTTCTTTTTTTTTTTTTAAATCAGGACAGGGAACCCTTGATAGTGTCTCCGTGTGACAATCACCAAATCAATCTGTCCTTTCTCTCTGACCTCTCCAAACTCATGCTCACATGGCGCTACTTTGGGATTCGTAGCCCTTTTGTGGACTGAGATGTCATAGGGATGGAGAAAATGCTGCTCGCTTTATGGATTACTGTTAGGTCAACAAAACTTTGGCAGCATTGATTAACTTGACAGTGAGTACAGCAGTACATTTATCACTTATGGCTGTGCTGTAGAAAATCTAATAAGAGGCAAACAATTCCCTTTAGAGCAGTAACAGGTTCACTGTGGCTAACGGTGCATGCACTGGAAATTTCTGCCTTTAAATTACACCCTGGCCACTGGTTGGGTCATTGACTCAAAGCCACTCCACTTCTGTACTCAAGCTGTTATTAATTTCATCACGATTATTTGGCTGTTGTAATTATTTAAATTGTTCTGTGTTAACTTTTTAAAATGAAATAAATGAATTAAATACAGTGCTAGAATGATTTTAAAGTAATAGCTAGAAATATTTGAGCATTCGATTCTTTGAAGCTAGACTATCCTAATAAAATGATGTTCCACAATGAGCACTATGAAATATAGCTCATTTCACAACTTTTGAATTCTTTGAGAAAATTTTAGGATTCTTTAGAAAAATATTTATGATGGTCTTTGTTGATGATAAATTACATACAAGCACATGTCAATAGGAACTGGGAATAATATCTCATTGTTTTGTCTCTTTGTGTTAAAGATAACCCATTACAACTTTCATATTAATTTCTTTTCCTTCCTTTGTACATCATAAGCAGGAGTCCTCCTTTCTCTCCTATGTCATTTAAGTCTGTATGTTTAGCAATGCTTGCATTTAGGTATACATGTTTTAAAAAAGAGAATAAGTATCTATTGGCTCACAATTTGCATCTAAAGGGTAGAGAGGTATGTGAAAGTGTGATGCATTTAGTAGCTCTTAGTTGAGAAGAAAACGGATACGTTTTTAGACTGTTGTAATTGTTTTCTGTAAAGCAAAAGTGTTTGATTAATGGGTGACTTGTCACTTTCATAGCGTACCGAAACCTAAAAAGGAGATATCCTCTTTTGGAATCCAATTTCTATTTCACGTGCCATTGCTGTTCTTACCGTGAAACTACTCGTTGGTCTTCCTAGAACACTTCAATTCACCTGGTTTATTCCTATGCTACCTGAACATTCACGTTTATCCCGGGAGATCTCAGAAATTTCCAGCTTTTTTAGTGCTTTTTGCTTTGCTGGAGAATTGTTTAATGGGGAGTTCTTGTGAGGTAGCATCTGTGAGATGATACAGTTTTCTTTGTTGGGAGAAAAGTATTCTGCCTGAATCAATTGTCAAGAGGCATAATATAATAAGGCAGCTTGTGTGATAGGACTAAAAGAAACACTGTGCGCAGGAAATTCCCACAGCAGTTTGTTTTAGAAGAAAAACTGAGTTTACCTGAACCATGAATACAGTACTTTGAAAACCAAGACTTAATAAGGCTGAGCTTAGAAAGAGCTGGAAGGGCTGCTGTCAAAGGACAAGGTCAGTGGCCATCTGGGAAATTCTACAAGGCATAAGACGACCCCAAATTAGTTTCTCTTGAGCTCTGAGAAGTACTGACTGCAATCAGTAGCACTCAAGCCTGTTGATCTTAGTGTTTGGATTTCATCGTGTACGAATGTGTTCTCCTCTTTAATCTATTGGGTGACCATACGGTGTCTGTATCCCCAAACTGTCTTTTCTGAAAGAGCTTCATCGGCTACTCCGGATTTTGCAGGTTACAACAGGAGTTACCCCCCACCACTTGCCCTAGTGAACAGAGACCGGGTATTGATTAACTTTCACACTGGCATCAGAACTACTCTTAGGATTCAATTTTTTTGTTGTTTTGCATATTTTATTGATCAAAGTGGTAAATGAGCATCAAGCGTGCAAGAAGACGATGAATTGTTTACTTGCATAAAATAACCTTTCAATAAGGGAAGATGCATGGCTTACACTTTGGTTCTGTTCTGCGGCCCGAAGCAGATGGCATTCAGCTGCTATTGATTTGCTTCCATAGTTAAGGAGCAGCCTGCAGCCCAGCATGCCCACTGCATTGTGAAAAAGAGATGGAGACTTGGGGACCAGGATGGAAGCCAAGAAGGGCTGACTCACCCTCCCCAAAATCCTAAGGAGGGGGAGAAATCTTCTTTGGAGATCATGCATATCTACTTAGATGGAGATTTGACTTACTGTAATCAGATGTGATAGGATCACTTTGTGTCCTCGTGCTTGAAAGGCAGAACATTTGTAGTCATCGCTTATGCAGATGTCTACAGTGAATAACAACAAGAGTAATAATCACGGAATACTAATTGTAATCATGTGAATTTTCAAGAAAACTAAATAAAACCTTTCACCTCCCCCTGGAGTAAGATTAGATAATCCTCAGCTACATCCCGTTAGGCCTGCCGCTGAGTCCGCTGGCCTTAAAAGTAAGTACACACATAAACAGGGCTGACAGCCCACTTCTTGTTTGCCCGTCGTGACATCTCCATCTCTGCAGCAGCTCATCTTTTGCCAACAATCACGTTGGGTCTTGAAGTGTCTTTCATAGTAAGTAGACACAGATGTTGAAATTACAGATGTTTTCCTTGCATCTGGGTCCAGCAAAGGCTTTATGCTATGCCTGAAACATTAAAAGTAAGCTCAAGCTTACCTTTCAGTTTGCTTCCAGGCAGCAGCGAGATGAATAAATAGTAAATAAAATCTTGTATTTGTGATTCATTAATGTACACATGAGTCGTGCTTAGCTAAATATCTTTAACTAAATAACTTTTTATAATTTTAGGTGTAGACAAAACACTCTCGACAACAACAAAAAATATATAATGAAACTCATCTCCTTCCACAAAAGAACTTTATAGACATATTTCAGTAAACTCTGATTGCAAATGATTCTTCTGCAGTCATTTTTATAATGGTTAAACATGTTAGATAAGCACAAAAGTATGATTCCAAGTTCATAGAAACTTCTACTTTAAAATGTCATAATATGAGGAGATCGTTTCTCTATCATCCAACTAGGCCCACACCATTCTGAGGGTGCCGTTTCCCTCTCTCTAACTCCTTCCTGAACAATTCTATGCCCTTCAATATGCATCATTTCAACATGTCACTTTTGGTACTCTCAAAGGACTCCAATCTTGTTCCTCTAAAGGTTCTTTGAGTTTAGGGAACCAAAGGAGAAACTCTTTGAGTTTAGGGAACCATTAGAAAACAGTATCAATCATCCCCTGCAAAGGGGTCGTCTTACTGGATTTTTCCTTACAAATGATGACCACAGAGACTTATTACGAAGAAATTTTGAGAAAATTAAACATGGCATCAATGAAAAAAAAAGCCATGAAAATTGTGCTGAGGATTTTTTGTCCACCACAACAAAGCACCTGCTCATAATTCCACTCTTGGGGGTAGTGAGGTTATCCTAGTAGTATTTTGCTGGAAAACCTTCCCCTATACACCTGACAGCTGGATCCTGTCCCACTTTAAAGTTGTTTCAGTTTTTTTAAAAAGTGATGAGGAAATACATATGTATTAAGTCTCTGGTGAATTCCCTCTGACTATAGGCCAGAGAGGTGAATAAACTTGCTGTCATGCAAGTGCATTAGAAAATGGATTATTCCATATGCAGTTATATCAGTGGTTCTCAACCTTCCTAATGTCGCAACCCTTTAATACAGTTCCTCATGTTGTGGTGACCCCCCCCCACCATAAAATTATTTTCATTGCTACTTCATAACTAATTTTTACTACTGTTATGACTCATGTTGTAAATATCTGATATGCAAGATATGTTTTCATTGTTACAAATTGAACATAATTAAAGCATAGTGATTAATCACAAAACAATATGTAATTGTACCTTGTGACGTTTTTATTTCTAATTACAAATAAATGAAATTTTATCTTGAAGCATGTGTATGATGGGTAACAGTGTTCATGCCGAATACTCGTATGTGGGCATAACCGCATGTGGGTGGACCTGCCTGGAAACAAATAGAGGAGCGGTATCTCTGTTCCTAAGACCATCAGAAATATGTGTTTTAATGGTCTTAGGTCACCCCTGTGAAAAATTCATTTGACCCCCAAAGGGGTGGTCGCGACTCACAGATTGAGAATCACTCTCTTTTATCAAACACCATTTAATATCCCTTGACCCATTTAAAATTTGTTCTAGTTTTTATTTTCTGCTTTCTTTTCCATTAAGGTTTTTCTCAGTTTTACTTTGCTATTTCTCTTTGTTTCTTTGTTGTTGTTTTGTTTGGTATATTTTTCTGTATATGAAATCCAGGAGAGGTAAATCTATGGAGACAGTAACTGGATTGTTTCCTATGGGTGTGGCAGAAAAGGTAGGGGGGAAATGAGTTAATAACAATGAGTGCCAGAAGAAAATTTTCAAAAATTATGGTGTTGATTTTACAACTCTTGATTGATTGATTGAGCTATTGAATTATATGCCAGTAAAACTTTTAAAGTAAATAAGTCCTTTGAACTCCCATTAAAATAGTTGCCATAATCTTCTAAGCTGCCCTCTGTGCCTTAAGTTTAACTGACTCAATAGCTCCCCTCAGAAGCCATTGTACTGACTGGAATTTTTAAAAACATTTTAATAAGATTAAGACAAGTGTATTACTAAAAGAACTTTCATATAGTCGTTCATTGATATCAGAGTCACGTTTAACATTTTTCATTTGAAATAAGTGCATGCATGAACGGCAACCCCAGAAGCAATACTCTACTCTTACTTCCCCCTAATAATGGGAAAAATATGCTTTATAAGACATTTTTTAAGTGTTGAAAAGCAAGGATGTTACTTTGAGGGTGAAAGTATTCATGACCAAAACCACGATATTTTTAATCACCTCATATGCATGTGAATGTTGAACATTGAATACAGATGACAGAAGAGAAATTGATGCGTTGAATGATGATACTGGTGAAGAATATTGAAGGTAGTTCTATGGACTGCTAAAACGATAAAACTATCTATCTTGGAAGCAGTATGGCCAGAATGCCCCTTAGAGGCGAGGGTGGTCAGACACTTCATCTTACGTACTTTGGACATGTTGGCAGGAGATACGTGTGCCTGATAAAGAATATCTCCAGCTTAGTAAAGTATAGAGGCAGACAACAAAGAGGAAGACCCTCCAAGAGATGGATTGACTCAGTAGCTGCCACAGTGGGCTCAAACATGGGAGCACTTTGGAGGATGGCACAGAACTGAGCTGTATTTCCTTCCATTTTGCACAGGGTAGATCTGAGTTGGAATTGACTTGCTGACACCTAACAATAACATAATGGACATATTTAATTATAAGTTGGTTTCTTTGCTTGTGAACTTTATTGATTCCAAGTGATTCCTGTATATATGTTGGCTGTGCCTCTATCTCTACCTGACAGTAGAGGGTTGTTTGTTGGGGGGTTGTTTTGATATTCATTACGTATTTTCTATTATTAGATACTTTTATTGGGGACTCTTGCATTGCATACATTCATCCAGTGTGCCAATCACATTTTCACATATGCCACCGTCATTATTTTCAAAGTATTCTCTTCCTAATTGAGGCCCTTTTCTTCCTCTTCCTCTTC
>PVJH01013766.1:0-59226 GCA_004026705.1 Nesogale talazaci
ATCAGTAATGAGAGAGAGTAGCAATATCAAGAGGAGAAGGAGAAGGTGGGGTTGGTCAAAAGGGGGAACTGATCACAAGAAGCTACATATAATCCCCACCCTGGAGAAAGGACAACAGAAAACTGGGTGAAGTTAATGTTGGAAAATGTGAGACATGATAGCAGAATAATAATTTATAAATTATCAAGCTTCATAAGGGAGAGGGGGCAGGGAGGGAGGAGAAAAATTAGGAGCTGATACAAAGGGTTCAAGTAGAAAGCAAATGTTTTGAGAATGATGATGGCAACAAATGTACAAATGTGCTTGACACAATGGATGGATGGATGGATTATGATAAGAGTTGTACAAGCCCCCAATAAGATGATTTTTTAATGTTGAGTACAAAAAATAAATTAGTCTAAAATGGATTGAAGTAATGAGCATACAACTCTTCATAATGTGACTGAACTATTGAATTGTATGATATATGAATCATATGCCAATAAAACTGTTAAAAGATAAAAAAGACAGGGCTGAGTCCCGGTGGCGTAGTGGTTGTGCGCGGGACTGCGGCCCACTGGGATGGAGGTTCAGTTCCAGCAGTGAGGCTGGGCCTCCTACTCCCACCACCGGAGAGCATTGATGCCCCCCCCTCCAAAAAAAGATAAAAAAGACATTTTTGTGCTAATAAGGATAGTAAGTAAATAGAATATTAAAATACAGATTTTTGTGGCAAAAAAAATGAGGTTTGAGTGAAACTGCTTTTATGAAAAAATTCACTGTGACCAGAGAGGACCTTCCTATGAGATGCCTGCCACTGGGTGCACTAAATCAGAATGAGTTACTTGATGCTCATCTAGCAGGGAAGAATGTATATTATGAAAGCTCCTCTCAGGAGAGCTTTAAAAAAATTTTTGTACCCCCTCCCCACCATGACAACAACTATGAGAACTCTGCATAACCAGGCAGTCACACTGACTTGAGTCACACTGACATGAAGATCGCTAACCACACCTATCTCGAAAGACTGGAGCTTGCTTTTTCATGGTCAGTGGTGAATTTTCACTTAAGCAGGTATCCATTTTTACATTTTCCAAGATTTTTTTCAGCATGTAATTCACATATTATGCAACAGTTTAGTAACACGAAGAAGAGTTGTACAATCGTCACCACAATCAGTTTGAGAACATTTTCTTCACTCTTGTACTTATGGATATTACCTCCATAAGTATTTACCCTCAACCTCCCCTGTCATACACCCAAGGACCATTAATCCAGTCACTGTTAGGCAAGTGTTTGATCCTGACAAGATGTTCAGATGATTCAGCCCCTGGGGAAAGAACCAAGGTGAGGGCAGTTGGATGAGCAATGGGGTTTCTATGAAAAGTAGTTGTCATAATCTCACTTACTTATAGTGACAAGAACTAAAAGCATTTACTGATGAAAGACTATAACCTTCCATAAAGATTATTTCTCTCCACAAAGAAAAGAAAAATCATCACAAGTGGACCATAAGTAAAGTGACCAGATGCCCTGCTTTTTAACAATCTAACAACTTCCTATGGCATTTTAAAATTAAAATAAATTTATTGCAATACTATTTTTGTGTTCTATGAAAATTTTTGTTGCTCCATATAGACCAAATTTTTAATGAAGAACCCTCCCCTCCCTCCGGTCAATAGTATACTGCTAAAAATCTGGTCACTTTAACCATAAGCAACTTCATGATAAACAGAGAAAAGATGGAAGTTGTCAGAGATTACATTTTACTTGGATTCCCAAGCAATTCTCATAGAAGCAATAGTCAAGAAATTAAACAGTGTATCATATGAGGCAAATGTTCTGGAAAAGACCTCTTTAAGCTCTTAAAAACCAAGATGTCACTTTGAGGACTAAGTTGTTCCTGATTCAAGTTGTGGTATTTTCAATAGTTCACATGAGTTCTATAGCTGGACAGTTAATATGAAGACTGAAGAAGCGCTGACGTGTTTGAATTATGGGGTAGATGAAGACTATTGCTTATACGATGGTTGGCCAGAAGAACCACAGTCTTGGTGGGGCAGTGGTTAGTGTACATGGTTGCTAACTCGGGGAGAGCAGGGGGGAGTTGGTATTTGAAAGGACCAGCTGCTCCTCCAGAGAAAGATGGGGCAATCTGCTTTTCTAAAAATGTTAGCCTTGGAAATTCAGTGGGGCATTTGGCTATTGTGAGTGAGAATGTACTGACTGCCAACGGTTGGGCCAGATTTGTGAATAAATCTGTTTTGGAAGAAAGGCAGCCAGCATCTTTCTTAGAATTAGAGATGGTGAAACTTCGTCTTGCTGTAGTGAAAAAAAAAAAAAAACAACCAAGGAATCAACCGACCTACTTCCCTGAACAATAAACTTTTGGAGACTGTCCTGCATAAGAAGGCTGCAGATAATCATTTGCACCCTCACCCGGTGGGGAATACAATAAGGCATCCTGCATCTAAATGACCACAGAGTAAAGATATTTTCAGTTAGCAAAAGCAGGAATGGATACTAGCCTCAAGTCATAAATCTGCCATTTTACTTATGCCGGCTATCTTATTTTAAAAACTGATCAGTTTCATGTACTGTGGGTATATTGCCAGCAGAAATCCCCCCCTGGAGAAGGACCCTTAATGGGATGGATTGATACAGAGGTTACAACAATGGGCTCAACGGAAACAATAACTGTGAGGATGACTCAGGCAACGTTTTGACCTGTGGTTCTCAGAGTCACTACTGGTAAGAGCTGACTCTATGATCTCCAACAGCAGCGAGAAGAACAGCATGGATTGGAACTGACTCGACAGCAATCAACAGCAGCAAGGACCAGTGACTCTTTGCTTGCAACTGATTACATGATATTGCCTTATAAATCTTTTACAGCAGATGCATGACCATCAGCTTTGTATGCTTTTAAGGATTACCACTTCATCTAGGAATTCCCAAGGATCCTGGCTCCTTGTATCTCGGAGGAATTTGGAGGTAGGGATTGCTGTCCATCCCTTTTGCCAGGGGAGGAGCTGAGGCCAGACAATTTCAGTGACTTGCCCAAGAACCTGCAATGAAAGAGTGACAGTTCTCGGACAGGACTCTCTTTTAATCACTGTTCTCTCTCCTGGGTCATGCTGCCTGCAAACTCAATCTGTGAACACAAATAGCCCAAAAGAGAACCAGTGTCTGCTTTGGAAAGCTTGGCTCATGCGCCTTCATCTCAGTGGCATCTGAGAGTCTACTTCAGAGCCTAGCAGATTAGGGCTTAGGGTTTCTGGAGGTTCAGGGAGGAGCACTGGTGGCCTAGTGGGTTATGAGTTGGGCTGCTAGCTGTAAGGTCAGCAGTTTGAAACCACCAGCCACTTCGTGGGAGAACCCAACAGTCCCTCTGTGGGGCTTTCCTCTCCCATGAAAAACTACAACCCACTGTGGTAGTTCTCTGCTGTCTGTGGATACCCTATAAGTTGGAATTACTTGGCGGCAGTGAGCTTTGTTTAGTTTTTTAGTTAGTTTAGTTTGTTTTCAGTCCCTGGGTTGTGTTGGCGTTTTGAGTTTGACCAGTCACCAGAAAGGTCCCAGCTCAGAAAACTCTATCAATCAGTTCTGCTGTTTCACACATGAGGCTGCCGTCAGTTGGGCTCTGCTTGAAGGGAACGGGGTGTGTTTGGTTTTGCTTTGGGTCTGGGTCAACCATAGTGTTACAGTTTGGCCTAAAGAAATATTTCTTAGACCACCTTCCATTACTTTTCCCCTGAAGCTGGGAATTAATTGTTGCCACCTGGACTCTGGTTAGCGGAATTTCTTCATGTCTTTCTGTTTTGCAGCGAGCAAACCGCACACAGTTTCTCAACAAGGCAGAAAACTTCTGGCTTGGCTTCTTTGCAAACAAAATACTGTTAAGCAATCCCAGTGTTGAAACACAAGTCAGCTTCTAAAACAAAACCAGAGGGGTCTGGCTTTTGTTCTCTGGCCTTGGCCTGCGCCGTCCATCCTGCTTTTGAATGTTAAGAGACACCACGTAGAGGAAAAAGAGAGATGATGCCATTTATGGGAGGCCAAACAGCTGTGCTCTCTTTGTGTTTCAGTTTCCACAGCTTTAAAATGGGATTAGACACATCAAGCTTGACAAATGCTATAACATTCTATGAAAATTCTGGAAAGCATCCAGTTCAGTGCCTGCTCTCATTTCCATTTTCTAACCTCACCCTAGAAAATTGCAGGCCCTAGTCCTCATCCTCATGGAGCCCTGGAGGGGGTTGGGGAAAGTAACTCACTTGAGCTTCAGCAATAGGGAAGTACAATTAGCCAAGACTTCTGGAAATGAGGAGTTTGTTCTCAGGTGCTGGGTTGGAGCAGAGAGTAGGAATCCTACCGTAGAAAACAAAGTCAGTTTTGAATTGAGACCAATTTAAGAGCTCCATCTACAAGTGTACAATTACACTGCGTATCCCCACTGTCCTGCAAATGCTTCTATCATAAGGCATTTGTTGAGAATTTAAGGGCTTCTGGAGATGAAGCGAATGGACAGGCAGTCCTCACTCATCAGCCACTTCCACGAAGATAGACAGACTTGGAACTTCCATGGAGCTGTTGTAATCTCTCCCATAGGCTTGCTATGAGTCAGACTCTGAGTCCTGGTGGTGCAGTGAGTTGTGCCTTGGGCTTCTCACTCAAGATCAGCAGTTCTAACCCACCAGCTGCTCTGAGGGAGAAAGATGGGGTGGTCTGCGGGTCATGATAGAGAGTTGGTTCGACTTTGTCCTCATGTGCTCCCTGGTAGTGAGTTGGGTTTGGTGTTTCAGGTGAAAGGAAGGACACTTGGTGGCATAACAGTGAAGTGCTCACCTGATCACCTGTTTGGACCTACAGGCCATTCCTCCAGAGAAAGTGGTGGCAGTCTATTTCTATACAGACTTATAGCCTTGGACACCCTGGGGACCTTGCTACTCTGTCACATCACTGTCAGTTGGAATCAGCCATGGAGCCCATGGTCTGTGTTCTCGCCCTCTGTCCTCAGGAGAACAGCTGTGCCTTGTGCAGACTTGGTGGGGAAGTCTTTTCCCACCTCTTCTGTTTCTTTTACATGGTGTGCTTTGTTCTTTCTCCTTTGAGGAGACAGAGAGAGAGAGAGAGAGAGAGAGAGAGAGAGAGAGAGAGAGAGAGAGAGAGAGATCGAGGGCGACATAGCAAGAAGGTAAGGAAAAGAGTGAAAGACCCATCCCAGTGATTTTCCTTGGGACTCCAGGACACAAGGTGTACTCTTCTTCTCATGCACACTCTGAGGTGTCACATCTCATTTGAGGTGTCAAATGAGATCCTTGGGCTCTCCGCCCTTTGAGGAGTGGAAATTGGAGGGTGAGAGTGGTGGTGTAGGCTCAGGAATTGTGGGCAAAAGATGGGATCGTCTGCTTCCTTGGAGATTTATAGTCTTGGAAGTCCCCCTGCGGGGCGGGGGGGGGGGCAGTTTTAGTCTGTCCAGTAAGGCCACCATGAGTTGGAAATGACTGTTCACACCAACCACAGAGCCTCCAACTTGGGCGTCCCACGGGCTGAGTTCCTCTTGCAGGGCTTCCTTTTCAAGATGTTCAAAGGAGCTGAAGGACCCAGTACAAAGGAGAATACTGTCATCCTTGGGCAGCCCCTGCCTCTGGGTGAGCCCGCGCACACAGGGGGAGCTGTTGTGCTCCACAGTGCTGAGAGATTTCCATTCTAGGATTGAAGAGCATGCAGGCAGCCTCCCACCCCGCTTTTGTTCAAAGTTCACTGTAGCACACTTATATGTTCTTCCTGAATCCTTTGACAAAGCATGCAAATCTAAGATGTTTCCTCAAGAATTAGGGCAGCATCTCTTTTGAGTGCCAATCATTGAGAAAACAATTCTCTCTCTTTTAGTTTCCTATAGGGAGATGAGTCTAACTCCAGGTGGCTCCACTTACTTCAGGCCATAAATGTTCTTCAAAAATTAGCCATCTATCTTGAACACACGAGTTTAATGAGTTGATTCTACTTAGCAAATTACAACTACAAAAAAATTCCTGGCTTGGGCAACCGCAGGAGTGTTCGTTAGAGTAGAAACTGTACTTCTGAAGGTTTGCAGAGGCTGCTTTTGCAAAAGTAATTGACCAGACCTTTCTTTAATTCAAACTTACTCCCATGGAGCCCATTCTGACTTATAGAGGCAGGGCAGACTACATCTGCCATGTGTGTGGCAGTCACCCAGCCTGGTCAATTTGAGGATTAAGTTTTGGGGTGGAGTCTAGCCTGTCAATCTGGAGATAGCCAATGAGTCCTCTGTGTGGGTATGGCCTTCTCCTGAAAATTCTGGGAAATCCAGTAATTCCTTCTTGGAAGTTGGAGTCTTTCTCTCTCTGTCTCTCTCTCTCTGTCTCTCTGTTCACTCCCTTGGAGATGCTCTACTGACAAGACACAAGACTGACTCCCTGCGAGACATCCCAGAGAAGCCACATGGACCTACCCTGATGGAATCAGATCTCTAAAGCTGGAAAAGTCTGCCAATGGAACGCTGAGATGTTTACCACACCACTAGATTCAAAGACTTGTGCACATCCTGCATTCAGCATCATTGCATGTGTTTTGTGAGTCTGATGAAGACTTTATAGACTGGTATCAGACATATGCGCTAATATCAGACTTGTGAACTTGGACTGGACTGGACTGAGATGCTTTCTCAATGTTCAATTCCTCGTGTATAGCCTTCTCCCTTATACATATGCATGTTTATGAATTTGTTTCTCTAGTCTATCCATCCTAACATGTTTCCAAGACTGTAAGTCTTTATGGGAATAGAAGCTTCATCTTTTCCCTATCGAACAGCTAATTGGTTTGAATGGATGATCTTGTTCAACTTGTTACTTGCATTGGGGCTTCAAGTTCATGAGGCTTCTTGGTAGAAAGACTTCTTTTATTTCTGTGGAGAGGTTTTATGGGTTGGGACTGCACTTCCCCACGAGAGATTCCAAAGAAGATCCCACGACCATGTTGCCTAGCTCTGCACATGCACGACCTTGGATGTTACTAGATGAAGCCAGTTATGCCTGACTGGAGGAGAATGGGTCTCTCTCTCTCTCTCTCTCTCTCTCTCTCCCTCCCTCCCTCTCCCCCACCACCACACACACATTCACACATGCATGTATGCACACAAAACCAGCCTAGGAAACTATCCTCCAAATGAGATAAAACAAAGCTGCTCACACCAGAAACTCTCCCAGGAGGAAGAGTTGTGGGCAGGCGTAAATTCATGAGTGAGGACAGGGTGTACTTTCCTGCAGCCAGCCTGGGCATAACACCTGAGGCCTGGCAGCAGGGCAGATGTTTTGTGGATCAGAATGCAGTGAACTACTAAAACTGAACCTACTTTAACAGATGACATGCTGCCTTGGAGAACAAGTTTGGAACCTGGGTTGATGGTTCAGCTGAGAAGCTTGCGCAATGGCAGCCCTCTGGGGCTGAGCAGTGAAATGACGTGACCGAGGAAATCATTGTCCCAGGGCTCTGCTACATATTCAGTGTATCCATAGTCCAGTGACGGACTGGGTGACTATGGACTTGAAAATATATGAAAATATTCCTTTGGGTATGTCTCAGAGAACTGGTTACTCTAGCTCCTTAAACACCTACAGAAGACTCTTTCTTAGATATGCCCCCGTTTAAGTTGAGGTTTATGACTTGAATTCACTAGATATGAGAAGGACATCTTGGGCCTACGGTGTAACTATCATAATTGAGCAATTAACATGGTACAGTAATCTATTCTGGAGTCCCTTGATAGCACACATGTTGAAGGAGCAAGGTTGCTAACCAAGAGGTTGGAGGTTAGGATCCAGCCCTTGCCTACTAGAAGAAAGACTCAATGATATAGTTCTGAGAAACCAACCACTGAGAACCTTCTAGAAGTATATTACAAACCTTCTAGAAGCATACGCACTAGGTCTCCATGAGTCAGAGGCAACTGGGATGACCTAATCTACAAACCTTTAGATTTCTTCATTTGCTGATAATGTCCCTTATCAAAACCCAAACTCACTGCCATGGAGTCAGTTCCAACTCATAGCGACCTATATGGTTCAGGGTAGAAATGCCCCTGTGGAGTTTCAAGATTGTAACTCTTTTTAAAAAAATAAATCATTTTATTGGGGGGGGGGCAGCTCTTACAGCTCTTCTAACAATCCATACATCAATTGCATCAAGCATATTTGTACATATGCCGTTATCATCATTTTCAAAATATTTTCTTTCTGCTTGAGTCCTTATCAGCTCCTCTTTTTTACTCCTCCCATCTTCATGGACCTCTGATAAATTTATAAATTATTATTATTTTCATATCTAAACCATTCACTGTCTCCCTTCACCCAGGTTATTGTTGTTTGTTCCCCTGGGAGGTTGGGGGAGTTATACGTTGATCATTATAGTTGGCTCCCTGTTCCTCCCTCCATCTTCCCCCTACCCTCATGGTATCACCACTGCCCTTACTGTTCTTGAGGGGGTTATCAGTCCTGGATTCCATGTGTTGATAGCTCTTAACCATACTTGCTCTGGCCTAGCCAGATTTGTCAGGTAGAACTGGGGTCATGATCGTGAGGGGAGGAAGCATGAAAGAACTAGAGGAAGGTTGTGTGTTCCATCTGTGCTATGCGGCACCCCGACTGTCTCGTTCTTTTCTTGCGACCTGTCTGTGTGGGAATGTCCAATTAAGGTTGGTACTCTTTATGGGAGGAGAAAGCCTCATCACTCTACCGTGGAGCAGTTGGTGGTTTCAAACTGTTCACCTTATGGCTGGCAGTCCAATGCACTACTATGCAACCAGGGCTCTGAATAGCAAAAGAAAAGGCAGCATCATTTCTTTGGATTCAGTGGTCATCTCTACTCAGTCTCCTTTTATCTCGAAGGAGTTCTTAGTTTTTCCTTCCCTTTGTAATACTGACTCTTACGCAGCGTGCTGTTGGTAATTGGTATTTGCTGGGGACTTTTCTAGCTTCCTCCTTGCTATCTGCATACCCTTCTAGGACCTAAAATGCCCAACGTAGGCATCTTGGTCATCAGCACTCCAAGGCACCCCCTTTCTTCAAAGACCTCTTCCAGCTCGAGTCAGGCCTGAGAGTATGTGCACATACTCTCTTAAATTGGAGCCAGGACTTAGTGTGATCTTGAAACTCATTCCTGGACCTATCTCTCTCTCTTTTTTTTCCCATCTGCCTTTGGCTCCTTTTAGAAACCTCCTTGTTAATTTATGGTAGCGAGTCTGATCAATCATCTCCCTGGGGTATACAGATCTTCAATTAATGTCATCATTGATTAGCCCCTGATGCTAATTTTTAAAACACAGTTGAAAGAGGGATCTTGGGTCAAAACCGGTCAACTATAGACCACAAAACCTGAATTATTCACATCGTACAGAATTAATCCTTTCATGGCAGGACACTATTTACACAAGCAGTGGGGGTTGGTTTTCAGGAACACTTACAAAAACATTCACTGAGATCGGTCACAAGTTTGCCTGAATAATATGTCTTATTACAGCATATGGGACATTGATGTAGTAAGTCAACGATTGTCTGCCTACTGACAGTTCAATACTCATAGTATAGCTGTCTTCCGCTTCTTCAAACCCCATGCATTTTCAGTCTTAAAACCTTAGGTTACAGATGTGTCTGAGGTCGAGTCCAGTTCACTATGTGGAGCTACAGCATTGAATCTGGTGCAGCCTTTGGAGCAAGTTGTGTACCCCAAAGCTCCAGGATCCAGTGCCCCAGTTTCTGTTGCACTTGGCCTGGGTCCCCAGGGTGTGTCCAGAAGCGTGGGCCAACTTGGCTTATTCAATGCATATTAGCAGGAATACTCCCCCACTTAGGGTTTTTACAAGTGTTTTCAGTCACCTCCACTACCCTCACCCTCCTTGGAGGTTGTCCTCTCCATTTTTCTACTAACAGATCTGTACTGTGTTACAGATGTCTGATCCCTTTCCCCTCCCCTGACTTGACTTTCCCATCATCAGCCTGCATCCCTCTGATAGGATATCTATCTGCCTAGGGAGAGTAGAGGACCTCCACTTAACTATGCATGACAGCCACTAAGTGGTCAACGTCCCCTCCCCTCCCTTGACAATTTGATCCCTGCAAAGCCCTCTGCCAAAGTAATCTTCAAGGTACATACCTAGAGAGGATGGTGCATGGTTCATTGGTAGCAGTCAGGCTCTCTAACAGGCTGTCCCGACTCATTTTAGAAGTGAGAGGTTCATCTAAGCATCTGATTGAACTTGACTTGACAGTCAATCAGATCGGCAGGTTAGAGAGTAAGGAGGGGTGAGAAGTCACTCTCCTAAAAGCCTTAAGACTAACTCACCATCAAGGCTGTGGTGGTGGTGGCAGTACTCAGCACCATTATCGTGAAGCTAATAGTAGTATCACTCATTTGGGGAATTCTTTCCCTTCTATCTCTGAGAGTTTCAGAAAGTCCAAGTGTCTCACACTTCATTCTGCTTGAGGGACAGTTGGAGGTCTCAAATTGTCCCGTGCTTCTAACCAGAACATACAACTGATATCACCAAAGCTCAGAGTACATCTTCTTGATTCTTCCACCTATTTCGACATTATCATTCTTCTGGGCATTTTAAAGAAAAAATTCTGATGCCCAAGCCACAATACAGAATCTATGTAATCCGAATTGCTGTGGGCAGGCAGGGAACAGTGCCGATTTCAAAAGCCCCCAGCTGATCACTCAGCATATTTAGGGGGAGACTCATTGACAGACTTTGGCCCCATGAGAGATTCGATTTAACTTGGACATGCTCTCCTGCTCCCTCAGATCTCAGGACGCAGGAGTGGGGAGGGCTGGGTGGGTGGGTGGGGGGAATGAAATGTTCTTCTAGGAATGGGTGCCAGTCTGACTAGGGAGCTGGTTGTACCCCTGGGGCCCACCAGCATGATCTGCCCATCCATTTTTATGATCTCTTCTTTATCTCCTCCCAGGTCCAGGCATGAGCCATGGGAGGAGGAGTATCTTTGATAGAGATTTAGGATGGGGATTGGTCCTCAGTTCTAGTCAAATGCAGTCCTCATTTATCTCCCAGACAAAACCAGCTGCCCACTGTTCAGCCTTGGGAGACTGTCTCTTGGGGAAGAAGGTGCTGAGTAGAGTGGGCCATGTGGAGTGGACCATGTTGTTGAGTCTCTGGCAGCATGGATGCTTGAGTCATTAAATGGACTAATGTATGGGATATATGCACTTTTTTGTATGGTAAGGTTTTTGTCTCACATATTTTGGACCCTTTTCTTTCCTGTGAGCATAGCAGGTAGGTGCTATTGAACTGTATTGGGCCTGTACTTTGATTGACTTTCATGCCCAAAGCAGGAGCACTGAGCAGGGAACATGTTTCTCTAACTAGGGCCTAAAAGGCAGGAATGGCCTGCTCTCATAGTGGGAAGCTGTGTCTGTGAGCATGTGACACTGGCCTGGACTGGCTGGGAGCGAGGGTGGACTGAAGGAGGCCGCTGGGTCTAGAATCTGAGGGACTTGTGTGATTTTGCATGACTGGGGTTAATGGATAGGCCTGGCTGAGGGTCAGCCAGATTGAATGGCGGGTCTGCATCTTGTAGCTGAAAGATCAACTTTGCAGTTTTGACCATGAAGAAGACCACTGTGAGCCCATCTTGCCCACTGAATGGGCACCAAGTTCTGGTGTGATCTGGATCATTGTGCAGATGGTTAGTTTATATATTGAGAGGACTCCATGCATCCATGGGGCTCACTGAGTTGTCAGCTCAGCAGGGGGCTGTGTTGCGTCCCTGACCCAGTGTGAGTGGATCCAGGAGATCCAGTGGAGTGGGGAGTGTGTGAACACCTTCTGCGGTGTGTGGATTTCCTGGTGTCTCCAATGGGCACCCCAGGGCTTACCAATGTTAAGGAGCCCTTGTGCTCTTATCTCCACTATCTTGGATACTCAATCTGAGCATATGATGATTAAAAGTTCACTACTGTGAGACACAGGGCTCTGAGCAGAGCAGAATAGGCTACACTAGTTCAGGTGCAGTTCCTTGGAATTAGAGGAGGTCTTAGGCATTTAGCACCAGCCACTTGGTATTAGGAAGTTTGAGCTAAGGACCCAAGGACCTGGCTTCATGCCAGGGGAGGGGAGCATGGCTGTCCCTGTCCCCATATACGGACCAGGGGACTAGATTTAGAGAGCTCAGATAGCTCACTAGGCTGGAATCCTAGCTCTGTTCTCAGCAAGCTGTGTAATTTTTGAGAAGTTACATCGGCTCTTTGACCTCATTTTTCTTATCTGATACATGGACCTATGTCACTGCATGGGTGCTAGAGTCATTAAATGGAATCACATATGTGATGTACTAAACCCAATATCTGCCCTTTGCAGACATCAGTTCCCATTCTCTTCTGAAACCTGGGCGTGGCCCTGTGGTTAAGCTCTTCGCTTGAACCCGTTAGTGACAACCTTGGAAGAAGATGCCACCATCTGCTCCCTCCAGTAAGAGCAACTTCACTCTGTCACAAGGACTCAGATAAACTCGGTGGCAATGGGCTTGGTTTGGAGTGCAGGTCAGTTGATGGTGAGGAAGAAGTTATCTGTCATCTGAACCAGGTGTCCTCGTGGACTGTGTGCTTCCTTAGGGACTCTGAGGCCAGGCCAAGTCCAAAGGCTTGCAGGGATTTCTCCAGAAGGAGGAAAGAGGTCTACTTCACCAACTCCAACCCTGCTTCCCCTCGCATGTGCCCTTCTCTCCCCACTCACCCACATGACCGTGCATAAATGGCACTACCTCTCAAACCCCAGACCACATTCTGGGCCTCTGACCTCCTCTCCTCTTTGCTCCTGCCTCCGAACTGTCTGCTCGGTGGCAAAGGCAGTTCCTGCAGACTGTGGCTTAACGTGGGAGTGAACTCAGCAAGAACGAGGTCAGAGGGCTGGCGAGGCTGACTCCACATGCAGCCAGTAGCCTGTGGCTCCCTAAATTTCATCTTATAAGAAAAAGGCTGAGTCCCAGCCACTGGGGTGGGGCAGTGCAGATGGGTAGGAGTTGGGGCTCAGGGAAAAGGGTGGGAACAGAGCAGGTTATTTCACATTCCAGTGGAAAAACAGAAGTGCTTCTAGGTGGACTTAATCCGGCACTTAACAGACTTTTCTAGAACCTCCAGCACTTGAAGCTGATTCTTAATGCCCAGTGTGTGAATTGGTGAATGAATTTAATGGGAAGCACTGACATGGAATGTGCTCTTTGTCCTTGGTGCACAGTACTGTTGGGAGTGCTCACAGCTGTCGTCCTCAGGGGCTGGAGTGGGCTCTGTCCATGGTGACCCTGCATGTCTAACAGGATGAAGTGCTGTCCTGTTCTGTGCCATGCCCCTGGTCCATGGTGAGTGGAACGGTTGGGATCCACTGGGTGATATTTTGAAAGTAGATCACCAGGCCTCTCATTCTCCTCTGGCTTAGCTTGGAAGAGGGATGTTAGTCTGGAAGATATACTATTAGTGACTAAAATGGCGGAGTGTGATTTCCTGCCACTCTTGTCTGCCATTTCCTTCCTTTTTAGGGGTGCAGACCTTTCCTCCTGGGCCAGAACAGGGAGCTGTGCTTTTCTCTGCACAGAGCACCCAGTTGCCCTAAGGTCAGAGCTATGTGCAGTCCCAGGTGTGCTGACCAGGTCCATGAAGGTGAGTTTGCCAAGTGTTTTTCAGCCCTGCCCCACCCCCACCCCCACCCACCTGGAAAGGTGTTTGGCCTCTGGTCTCATTTCTTTTGGCAGGAATATCAAAGTGATGAATGTTTGGATGGAGTGTGATCATCCCAACGGCCCCTCAGAACGAGATTGTGGTTACCAGACGTCAAGCGGTAAACAAGCACATCCCATGTCTGCAGGGTACGAGATGTTCTTGATTAGACTGTTCTGTTGCTACATGCTGTGGGCTCAGGGGATCCATCCCGCTTTGTTGGGAACGCTTGCCCTCTTTTCCATCTGTCTTACTCGTCTGAGAAGCTGCCGCACAAAATGCTGCTTACTCCAGCTTTGCCGAACTCTTTGCTCCTAGTCCATTTTCCCATTGCACTCAGCATGCTGGCAAGGCCGTCCACACCCCTGTTCTCGGCTCAGAAAGGGCTCACTGGAGGCTCAATCCATGTGGGTGTCTCCTTCACATGAAAAACATTTAAATGACCAAATTGCCATTTGAGCCCCCCTTTTTAAGCTGTTTCATCTGCATGCTTTTCAGTGAAAGTTTTCCCCCATGTCACTTTGATGTTCTTGTTTGCTTTGTTTTTCCTTTTTTCTTGTATGTTTTTTTTACTATTAGATCCAGGAGAGATAAACCCATAGCCACAGTGACAGGAGTAACAGTTTCTTGGCGCTATCGTAAGGGAGGTTGGTTGGCAGTGGGGAGCCAATAATGAGTACGAGAAAGAGAGACAATGCCCTAGAATTGATTGTGGTAATTATTGCACAACTCTTCAATACGTTAAAGTGACTGATTTGCATGTGTGTGAATTATACGTCAAGAAACTGTTAACGCATGCCCTTGACATGACTTGCATGCCCGAGATTATATAAATGTATGAGAGAGGCATTCTACTCTCATGAAGATTTCTAGTCTTGGCAACCCACAGGGGAAGTTCTACTCTGTCCTACAGAGTCATTACGAGTTGGAGTCAAGTCAATGGAGGTGAGTGAGTAAGAGCTCCACACACAAGAAACAAAGCCAAAACAAAACTGTGACTCATACTTCCCATGTCCCAGCTAAGTTTGTACTTAGTTCAGTCAGCATTTAATGCAAGATCACTTGAAAACTTGGACAGTTTCTTGGAGTAACCTTGGCTGACTCCTGTCTCTCTGAGAGGATCCACTGAGAGCCAGAGTATTGAGCTGGGAAGAACATAGGTATCAACTCTCTGGAACTCTGAGATACTCGAAGGGCAACTGGCTGGATTGACTGAATTCTGAGGACCCAGCAGCAATTGCCCTTCTCTGAACCACGGGGCCAATCAAGCCTAGGGGGGTGAAGTTCTGCATTACTTCTGAGAATGGACTCTTCTTGGAAATGATGTCAAGCCAGGGGGCAATGTCTATATGGGCCAGGCTAAGACCAGGTGGCCTCTTGTTCCAGGCCCCTGTTTCTACCTCTTGGGGACCAGGCACCCCTTATTCCAGCTTCTCAAGAAGACAGATGATCTGCTGAGCTTCAAAACACCTGAATTTCAAAGCACCTGCCTTCATCATTTCCCAGAATGTACCCACCCCACCCCCCAGAACACAACCCTCTCCCTGATATTGTTTTCCAGGGACAAGATGACCTCCCTGGACATAACATGGCCCCCCTCTCCCTAGCATTGCAACTGTAGCTCCAGAAACCTCTCTTCCCCTTTTCAATCCACCTGCCTTTAGCTCAAACCATACATATATATATATATCTGTCATACTAGTACCAGCTGCCACTCCCCTAACCTACACACTAGGTTGCAGGACCTGCCCAGGGGCTAAAATGCTTCTGCCTCCCTCTCTCCTCTCTCTTCCCCTTCCAGGAGATCTTTTCCCCTGATAAATCCTCCCTTTGCTTCACTTCTTTGTCTGAACTTTGCCTCAGTTTACCTCTCATTTTGGTGCCCAAACAACCTGTCCCACCCTGTTTCCCTCTGGCCGGCATGCAGCCTCATCTTACACTTACACCAGGACCTTAGAAGCCTGCCTGTGCAAGTGCTTTCTTGCCAGCCAGTATTTCTGTGCATGTTCATCCTGTCTCGTTTGTCTTTCTGGACACTGGGAACCAGAAAACTCATACGGGACCGTGAAGGTCCATATAGCTCTGGGCAGGGGTTTTTGCTGCCACCCTAGTACCAAGAGGAGCTGGAAATAACAACTTTTCCCTGCAAGGAGTGTGGCAATAAGGTCAGTTTCTTGTGTCCACCTTTTCTCTGTGTCTCTCTTCCCTTTCATGTGGCCTCCAGTCTTTTGTATCTGTATTTACTTCTTGGGATCACCACCACTGATGGGGCTGCTGGCACTGGGCTTGGAAATTGCTGCAACTACAGACTGGACTACAGTGCAGAGGGTGAGTCTGAGCTCCTTCTGCCTGTTTGTGTGTCTTGTGCTTATGACACTGCAGTGCCTGCTCTCAGACCTTAACTAAAATCTATTTTCTCCTTCACAGAGGTCTCTGATCTCCATTTTATCAGCCTCAAAGCCAGACCTCTTCCCCTACATAGCCTCCTGTGGCGTCTTTTACTGTCATTGACCCACGGTCCCTGTCTGCTGGATTAAAAGCCGCAGGCCTGAGTCAGGGAAACTTTCTGTTTTGGGTGGTCCAGCACTCTCGCACTGGGCCCCTAACTCTGACGGATATGCCTCTCAGGTTTACAGGGCCACCTCCTGATGGGTGGGTGTGGATAGGTTACCAGGACACAGCATTCTCCTCTGCTTGTACCCCCTGTAGTTTAAGATGCTATGGAAAGTTCACTCTCTACCCTCCTGTTTTGGGGAGTCCAAGAGTCTCCCACCAGACCCCAAATTGTAACTGAGCTGAGCCTGGCTGAAGATGTTCGCCCAAGGCATCTGGTCTCTATCTGTAATCAAGTGTGGCCACAATACCAATTAAACAGCAGGTTTCACTGCCCAGAAAATAGTATTTTCAATTTCAGCATTCTCTATGATCTTTGTGATTTTGATCAACAAAACCAAAACTGGTCTGAGGTTTTGTACATTCAGGCTTTTTTTCTTCTCTGCTATCCTGTGCCTCCTGTCACCCAGGCCAGTCTTTCCTTGTCCAGTCACCTGTGATGACTTCTTCCAAACTCCCATTGCCTCCTGCCACCACACAGACCACCTCCGCCTCCTCTAACTCCCAGGAAGTGGTGTCTCTCTCACCTACCCATCCTTTGTCCTGTTCCCTGCCATCTCCAACAGACCCAGAACCTACTAAAATTCCTCCTCAGACATCACAATTTCCTCAACCCCACACTGCTCCACTCCCTCAACCCTCCAAACCTCAGCCCCAACTCCCTCAGTCTCCACTAACTTAGTCCTCTCCCGCCCCTGTACCCTCCCCTGCTGTTTCCCACACTAGGTCACCCTGCGTTTGCCTGCTCTGTGAAGTAGCTGTGGTGGAGGACCCTGTCTGAGTTCATGTGCCATTTTCCCTCACGGATTTCTCTCAAATAGAAAAATGCTTAGGGTCCTTTTCTAATGACCCCACCACATATATCAAAGAGTTCTGTTACCTCACCCAAGCTAATGACTTAACCTGGCATGGTCTGTATGTGGTCCTTACTCTACCTGTGTCAGTCCAGGTAGACTAGAGAAACAAACTCACACACACATATTATATATATATATATATATATATATATATATATATATATATATATATGGGTACGGTTTATATATAAGAGGAATAGGACATTGAGAGAGCATCACAACCCAGTCTAGTTCAAAGTCATAAGTCCGATATTAGCCCATATGCTTGATAATAGTCTATAATGTCTCCTTCTGACTCACAAAGTCACAGGCCAGTGGGTGCAGAGTCCTGGTGCTGACAGGGGCTTTTCCATGGCTCCTCACTTCCAGGGCTCAGGATCCATCAACAGAATCCAGTGATGGGAGATGCAACTCAGCACCGGCAGGGATTTCCATGTGGCTTCGCCAGCTTCAAAAGGTCTGGTTCCATCAGGGCAAGGCTGTGTGACTTCTCCTCTGGCTCCTTCAGCTCCTCGGACGCTGCCATCTTGTCTTGTCTGAAATTCATTATCTCTGAGACTAACTCTGAGACTAACTCTTCAGACAACTGGGGAGATAGCTTCTCATCTTCACAAGGGTAATATCACGAGATTTCTCAGAAGTCTCAGGAGAAAGCCATGCCCACACGGAGGCCTCATTGGCTACTCAATGGATGGTATCTATGACTTTATTTCTCTAGTCTACCAGGACTAACACACTACCCTTACCCCTGACAAGCAAGAGCGGGTCTTTATAGCTGCTGGCTGCCCAGGGGCTTGCAAAACTAGTCCACCTCACAGGTGTCACCATGCCTGTGAACCTTCAAACAGTCCCTAGGGAGGAAGCAGCTTAGACTTATCAAACAGACACCCAGGCTGGATGAGAAGCCAGGGATAGCCCTGGAAATTGCTCAGCAGCCAGATGAAAATCCCATGGCTTTTCTTTCATGCCTGACTGAAGTGTTAACACAGTTTACTAGATTAGACCCCACCTCTCTGGAAGGAGCCATTGTCTTGGCCACTCACTTTATTACTCAGTCAGCTATTGATATTAAAAATAAATGTAAGAAATTCAACCATGGCCATCAAACCCCTATCTATTACTTGGTGTTTATGGCACTTAAAGTTTTCAATGTCTGGGAGGAATAGGCTGAGACAGAGTGTGAGCCTGGGCCGTGGGTGCCTCTATGAGGCCAGTTGGAGGATGGGGTCAGAAGACTGTAAGAAGCAACAGCTCCAGCCTTTCCTCTAGCTGTCTGCCACCTGGATCAGACTTTAAATGTGGCCAAGGAGGGCATTTAGGTAAGCCATGCCCACAGTCTTGAACACACAATAAGCCTTACCTAGTTTGTGATAAGGACTGGAGAAACAACTGCCCTGCAACACCTAGCCACAAAGGGACAGTCCCTTTAAGCTCTGATCTGCCACAGATGCTGCTAGGCCTGGCCACTGAGATCAATTCGAAACGCTTGGACTGAACATCTCCAATGACCCCAGTGACCCTCACTGAGCCTTGGGTGACAATCAAGGTAGCGGGCAAATCAGTCTCCTTTTTGGTGGTCATGGAAGCTACCTTCTCAGTTTTTCCTTCCTTCTTGGGCCTCACTTCTCCTTCCCTGGTCATGGTTGTGGGTATAGACAGCAAACCTTCAAAGCCTCTAATGACCTCTCCTTTGTTTTCAGATATAGGAATTTCTTCTCTTTCTCACTCCTTTCTAATAATGCCCTCATGTCCTGTACTGTTACTTGGTAGAGATCGCCTTTCCAAGCTGGGGATTAGTTTCCTAGTCCCTTCACCTTACTCAATATCCTTTATCTTCTCACTCTCCACCACTGAGCCTCTACCCATGTCCTCCTCCTCTCCGCTGCCATACTATATGAACCCCAAAATGTAAAACACTTCTCGAAACATCGCCAGCCTATTTATGTCCACCTTAAAGACCCTTCCACTTTCCATCTCACCCCAAGATTCCAATCTCTCTCACTCACCACAAAAGCCAAAAACTTACCATTCAATGCTTACTAACTAACTAACTAACTAACTAAGTAACTAACTAACTAACTCATTGTGTATGCTCTCTCACTGTGTAACGCCTCTATTTTGACATCAAATCCCCAGTTTTTCCCTTTGCAGCAGCCTTCCTGCAATTCAGTAAAAGCAATTCCCAACAGACCTTTGACTCTTTGTTGATAGTTAATAAAACTTTCATATTCAGTAAAAAACAAATGTGAAGAACATCAAGCTGATAGTTCTCCAGGGAACACAGGGAAGCACAGAGCAGACAAAGTCACCCACAGGCTACTAATTCAAATTAGCCTCACCCCTCTCCTCCTCTCTCCTTGTCACTACTCAATGTCCAACCTCAGCTACTCTGTTACTTCGCAAACCAGAATAAAGATAGATTTCTATATATAAAATTTGCAGACATAATATGACTGTTAATACACCAACCCATTCTTACATTCCTATATTCACTACAACAGCAACTCATTCTCATGTTCTCATTCTCACACTCCGTGCACATGCCTGCACACACTCACATGCCCACTCACATTCATTAGTATGAACTCATTCACTTATGTCCATGCATTCACAGGTCCATGTGCTGCAATCACTTAATCTGGTGTCAATTTGAGGATTAAGAGTTTAGGGGTGGAGTCTAGCCTGGCAATCTGGAGTTAGTCAATGAGACCTGCGTGTGGATGTGACCTCAGCTGAGAATTCTGAGAAATCTGGTACTTCCTTCTTGAAGTCAGAAGACATCTCTCTTTCAGATCACTTCCTTGGAGACTCTGCTGACAACACTCGCTGCCTGAGAGACTCAACTCATAAGGTGGACTTCCTGTGAGACATCTCTGAGAAGAAACCCAATGAACTTTCACTGATGTAGACAGATGTAGACAGGCCTAGAGAAGCCATGTGGAGCCTCCTGTCAGTGCTGAGATGCTTATAACACCATTGAATCCTAAGACTTGCTTCCTCCTTGTTTGTGATCATTCTGCATTTGGTATCATTGCATGTGCTTCATGAGTCTGAAGAGGACTTTATAGATTGGTATCAGACATATGGGCTAATATCAGACTTAGGACCTTGGACTGGACTGGGTTGGGCTGTTTTCTTAATGTACAATTACCCTTTATAGAAAACTCTTCTATACAAATGCGTGTCTGTGAATCTGTTTCTCTAGTCTACCCAGACTAACATACCATGTCTGCACACTCACCCCTTAAAGCACAGCATACTACAAACACAGAACTTTAGCAGACAACTCCAACTGGCCATGAATTCTGCCTCAAAGTCTCTCACCTGGCAGCAACAACGTACATCCCTAGCACAGGTAATGTTTTAGGATCATCATGCATTAAATCTGCTAACAGCTGACAAAAATGTATGTATATTATATAAATATGTCAAAAGTAACTAAATAAAATGTCAAAGTGCCTCAGTGCCTCTAGTCATACCCACTGCCTCCCAGTAACCATCATGCCCCAACTTACAATGTACAGCCAAAAGGAATTCTGATAGCTGTGAAATCTGTATGCTCGCTCTGACTTTATAACCAAGTGGGCAGTTTTCTTACCCATGCTAGTAGGGGTCAGCTTTGCTTCCTCTCTATCCGCAGTTGGCGTGTCCGGGGGAGTGATGGGACAAACTTCAGGCTTAAACTTTTAATGACAATTCATAATAAGTTCCACTTATCTCCCTCCAAAAGCAACTGACGCCCTTAGATCAAGTCACTTTATAAAATCACCAAACCCTCAATTTATAAACAACAAATATAGGGGAGGCATATGTTTTTAAGTAAAAAATGTCATTATATTCATGACACAGGTACAATTAAACAAAACGTTAACGTGCTCTGCAATATGGCCGATAAGACTAGAAATGTCAACGAGGCACCACTGGCCCCTCTCAGTGGTTTCAAAGTTTGTCATGTCACGGATCATGCCTCTTTGGGACCTTTAGTAATGATCTGTGTGCTATTACTTCTGTTCCACAGGAACAGATGAAAATCATCTCCAACCTGATCTTCAGCCAGTGTTCACTTCATCCTTATAGTCCACGGCTGGTTGGCCAGACTCCAAACTCTCCAGCTTTTTCACACCCCCCCCCCTTTACCTAATCTCAGCAGGAAGTAGTTGATGATAGATCACAATGCCCCTTAACACTATATAATTAAAAAGTTTGGGATATATGGGCCAGGCCCGAGCCAGGTCCAGACCCGATGGCCACTTGTTCCAGCGTCCCGTTCCTGCCTCTACGGGACCAGACACCCCTTGTTCCAGCCTCTCAAGAAGACAGAAAATCTACTGAGCTTCAAAGCACCTGAACTTCAAAACACCTACTTTCACTGCTTCCCAGAACTTGCCCCTCTTGGCAGAACTCAGCCCCCCTCTGCCTAGTATTGTTTTCCAGGGACAAGATGACCTCTCTGGGCAGAACATGGCCCCCCTCTTCCTAGCATTGTCTCCTAAGAAGAAGCCTGGGCAAAGCACAGCCCCCCTCTCCTTAGCACTGTTTCTTGGCAACCACAACACCAGTAACCTCTCTTCCCCTTTTTAATTCACCTGCCTTTATCAAACCATATGTATATCCCACTGTCTCAGTACCAGCCACGACTCCCCTAACCTACACTGTAGGTTGCGGGACCCACCTGGGGGCTGAAATGCTTCTACTTCCCCTGACACCTGTTCTCCTTTCCCCTTCTGAGATAGCTTTTTCCCTAATAAAGCCACCCTTTGCTTCATGTCTTTGTCTGAACTTTGCCTCCATTAACCTCTCAATACCTCTCCCTATCATATCCTAACCTGGTCTTCTTGGACACTCTGGTCATTGGTGGGTGTGGTGGGGTGGAGGGTGTATTGTTGCTTTGGAGCATTAAGAAGTCTCTCTTCTTCCTTCAGAAGCTGGAAGGAAGGCATATTAGAGAGAAAGTAAAGTCCTAACCTCTGGTACTTGTGACAGGGATCTTGTTTGGAAGTAGTTAGGGCCATTTAAGATGTGCTTAGTTAGTTCACCTGAAGTCACACTTGAGAAAAAAATGGAAAAGGATTTGGTTATATGATGATGTCAAGGAATGCTTCGGGCAACTAGCAGCCAGGGAGAGAACATGGTTCTGCTCACCCCCCAAATTCAGGCTACAAGCCAGGAGAACTGTCAGCTAGAAGATGCCACCTTGGAGCCCTAAGGTGTGCCCGACCCAGGCCATGGTATTTTCAAACCTCTCAGGGGCAGGCAAAAGTCAGAGGAAAAGGAACAAAGAAGAATTGATGCATTTAAATTATGATATCAGGGAAGACTATTGCAAGTACTATGGACTGCCAGAACCAATGCCACTATTTGGGGAGCAAATCGCCTCCTCGTTCTCCGTTGGGATGATGGGTGTCTTTGTGCCTCTGGCCAACCCTTGAACAAACCAACACGGAGCCCACTAAGCCACCAGGCCTCCTAGGTGAAGAGTAAGTGTGCTGTGAGTGAACAAATCAGAGCATTTGACCTGTAGCGCTTCTACTTTTAAATGTAATGATGGACATTCAGTCCATTTTCATGAACTTTTGTAGAGGTCTCAGTGATCATTTTTTAAAATGCATTTTTGGTACTATGATCTCCCTTTACTTATTAAGACAGAAGTACAACTTGAATGTTCCTTAGAAGAGAGGATGAGATTTCTTCTCATGTGCTTTGGAAATGTCATCAAGAGGGACCAAGCCCTAGAGACGGGTATCACGTCGACTAAAGGAGAGGATCGGTGAAGGAGAGTGGTATCAGTCATTTGTTTAAATGCTAGACTGACTGCAAGCATGATGCAGGTCCAGGCTATATTTCTTTCTGTGGTACAGAGAGTTGCTGCCAATGGGAAGCAACCCATCTAGCAACAAGGGACAGGAGTAAGGGAGAAGGGACAGGCTTGCATAAGAGGCATTGAGTATCTGTTAACTGTGATGGAAAATTTGGCAATGAGCATTAACATTGGTTGGGCAGCATTGTTCATGTAACGGGTGTATTGAATTTAAAGAATGTTGTATTGTGCATATTTTATTATGTGTGTGTGGGGGGGGGAAAGTGCATGAGAGGTACAGTTCCTAGGGTAATGGGTTTCTCCTGGGAGTTCATGAGAGCAACCTGGTGAACTTAAAAAAAGGTTGGAATGCCCTGGTCCTGTGCTGAGTGTGGTCTCCGTTGGTCTGAGGGTGGGGCTTGGGCATCCATGTTGTGAAAAGCTTGCAGGGTCATTCGTTCCTGCAGCCAGAGTTCAGAATCATTGTAGAAGGGCTTTTTACAAGATCTTGTGAGCGTCAGACCCATCTGCAGAACTTGTTAAGCATGGGTTGAGTCCCAACGCTAGTCTCCGATAAAACCGGTATCAGTACATGGTGCTGTTCAGCCAGTTCTGACTCACAAATGTGACAGTCCTCCACCATCCTCCCAAGCATCACTATGTCGAAGTCCATTGCTGCAGCCACCGTGCCAGTCCTTGGTTCTCCGATCAAGTATGATATTCTTCTCCAGCAACTGGTGACTCCTGCTGCTATGACTGATGTCAGTGAGAAGACTCGCTCTTCTCCCTTCTAAGGAGCATTCTGGAATAGACTTTTTCCACGACCGACTTATTTGTCCTTCTGGAAATCTAGGATTTCGTTCATCTTCTTCACTAACATCCCCAGCCAACTGCCTCAGTTCTTTGATCCTCTTTGTTCAACATTCAGATTTTGGAAACATCACGAGGGGCCTGAGTCACATGTACCTAAGTCATCAGTGACATCCTCTGCTTTTAAAGATCCTTCCAAGGTCTGCCGAATTGTTTCCATTCTTGACTGCTGCTCCTATGTGTCTTGAGTGAGGCCTGAAAATGAGCTTCTCTAGCCAGTTCCTGGGGTCTGTTGCTGCCGTGGCTCAAGCATGTCACTTGGAACCCTGCTGCTCTAGAGGACCCGGGGTCATCACTACCTCTGAGGCTGCCTAGGCTCTCGGTATTTGCTGCTCTTTGCCCTCCTGCCCTGGCTCATCGCAGTTTCCAACTGGAACGCCTGATTTCCCATCTCCACTAGCCGCCCTTACTGACGTGCAGGGTATCCCTGACAGGTGTAGAGAAGGACTCATCTATCTTTTTCAGCCCATTGAGGAAAGAATGCTTCAAAAGATGTTTTATCTGGAAAGAGTCACCTCCAATCCGGAAAAATTACTTAACCATAGGTATGTAGAACCCAAGGGGAGAATATGCCTGGCACTTTGGTGCTAATCAACACCTTTGACCTACTTTCTAGCCAGCCCTTGGTGACCCCGACTGTGTGCTACAGATGACTGGGACTCCCCTCTCTGTGCTTTTGAGGCACACCACATGCTTCACAGGCCACACGAGAGGGATTCGTAAGCCATCCCACTCCATGACTGGGGCTTTCTTTCAAACTCAGCTATCTCAGGTTTAAAGAATTCCCATCCTCCCTCAGATTTAGAGCAGAAATGCCCTCATCTGAGAAGAAGCAGATTGCTCTGCCAAGGTCATGAAATTGGGGGCTGTTGAACTTTGGATCAGACCCCTTGCTCGAGAGTGGCCGGGAGACACCATATAGTAACTCTCTTATTTTTTCCTTTGCTTTTTTCTGACGTCTATTAACCTAGTAGACATGGTTCTACCTTAGGAAAAGTTATGGAAAGTGAGACTAATGGAACGTTTGGCCATCTTTGTGTCATAGTGTCCATTCACTTAAGCATCTAATCTGTACAAAACTTCAGGTATTGCAGTCGGAAACTGGCCTAGCTTGATATCTTTTTCTTTTCCACACAGCACTTTAAATTCTATACAATTGGCCAAATCAATGACACTATCAATCGAATTACCTTATGTACCAGGGGTGTGCTCTGTGACGTTCTTGGTCATAAAGTGCTAATGATGTCTCTAAATTGAAATGGACACATATATTGACTATACAAATATGAATTAATTTGGGGATAGAATTTAATTCTAGCTCCAGTCTAAGAGCAGTTAGTTTTTATGACATGGCTCTGCTTGGCATTCGCCTCCATGAACTGCTCACTGAGGATACAGGTGCTCTTCGAAATGTGATGAAGAAACCAGATTGCGTCTTGCTAAACGAAGGAGTCTTCTCTGTCTTCAGGGCTTGTGTTTAAACGGGAAGCAATCTGAGTGAGACGTCAACTAAGATCCACATGGAAGAAGCACATCAGCCTGTGTGATTCAAGGATGATACATAATAAAGCACAAATCCCCAGGAGGGAATGGCATTTGAGCTTAAATTGTGAACACTTGGATTACTAAACAGAGTACTTATCTCTTATGGAGAGATAAGTACAGAAGATCAGAGGTGTAAATATGAATTTGACAGTTAAAACTTGATCCCCCGTTTGACACATGCTGGACCTGATATGGTTTTCAATATTTTCTGTATTGTTGCTTTATTTTGTTTTTGTGTATGTAACTCAGAGGTGTGATGCCCCTGGAGGTCACCTCTGTAAGTTGTGTTATGTGTTTTTCTGTGTTGTTTGTAGATTAAAGCCAGGGTTGATGAACCTACAGGGACAGCAAAGAGTGTGAGGGTTTCGGGGAGGTGGGCACACTGGTGGTGGTGGTGGTGGGTGAGCTGTAAAAGGAAGACAGTGTCAGCTGAGCCCCGGTGGTGCGGTGGTTGTGTACGGGACTGCAACCCACAGGGTTGGCAGTTCAAATCCAGCAGCAGCTCTCCAGGAGCAAGGTTGGTCTTCCTACTCCCACTAGGGCAGTGATGCAAGGGAAAAAAAGACAGAGTCAAGGAGTTCATGTAGAAAAAGAATGTTTGCAAATCCATTGTGGTAGCAATTGTACAAGTCTGCTTGATCTGGCTGAACTATGAAATGACTTATGTAATATGTCACAATTAATAATAAATAACAAAATAGATTGTGACCTTTGAGTTTGCAGAAGACTGTGGGTGGCCATGGAAGCCCAAATTGATTGGCAGCTTCCTACATAGATGAAGCCATCCGTGAACCCCTGCTTACCACGGTGGAGGGATGCGGCTAGCCTTACTGTCAGACAGAGTTGATTTCGGCAGATGTAGTTAGGCTAAGATGTAATACCTCATCAATTGATCTCCATTTTGAACTGCTTTTACAATTCTTCCCATTTTCACTATATTTTGCTTTCTTTTTGACAGAAAGTTTTCTATGCTTTGTTTAGTCAACGTTGTTGTTTTCTGTTTGCCTCCTGTCTGTGTTTTGCTATGATTTTCTGTATATGAAATCCAGGATAAATAGCTCTATAGAGAGAGTAACTGAGCTGATAACTGTCTGGGGGCATGAGAGGGAAGGACGGCGGGAATTGGGGGTGTCTGGGTGGTGGGTGCTAACAACAATGAGCATGAGAAGAACATGTTCTGAAATTGTGGTGATAACCACACACATCTTAATATGACTCGAAACTAAATTGTACAGCACGTGAGATATATGCCCACAAAATGATTACAAATAAAAGGCGTTTCACCTGTGGAGACAATGGCTACCGAAAATGAGAAACTAAAAGTGTCCTCATGGACACATTCTCAGAAGACTGAGTTTCTGCCTTGGGATGTGGTCTCAGAGATGATGAGCATATTTTCCCAGGACACAGAAGCACTGGGGAATCCAGGACCAGGAATGCTGCAGCCTCAGGTAGGGCCAGAAATAAACTGGCAAGCTGCTGGGATGGCTGCCAAGCTCAGGTTTGCTTTTGTGTGTCCCTTGCTCTTTTTGCTCAGAAATGTGACCCTCTCTCTGTGTGTCACTGATGGGATACCTTGTCCCTGAGCTCCTGAGCTTGCACACTGCATGTCAAGCTCCTCACAGAGGCTACCTTGTCTCCCTCTGGGTCCACCTCTAGATTCTTATAAAAGAAGAATATGAAATATCAAGGATGAGTGGCTGTATGACTAGACATGTAGGCTGAATGGGTGTAGGAGAAAGAGTAGGAGTAGGACGTCCATAAATACATATAGGTTTAACAGAAGATATTTGTATATGTATGTTCGCCTTTGCGGCAAGTATGGTCCATGAATGTGGGGGAGCACACAGGGGGCAAAGATATGAGAACTTAGATATGATCAAACACCTTAAGAGAATGAATCCTTTGGTTTGAGAACTCAGAATCATCCTTGCAAACAATATTCTAGGGTGTAACTTTTGGTGTTTTCTTGTGCAGAACAGTGATGGAAATAGAAGATAGTCCAGTGGACTACTCTCATTATTGGTTCTGAGAGGTCTATCTGTCCTGAATTCCCTGTGTTCCAAGTTCTTATCTGTACCTGTGTACATGCTCTTGTATAGCCAGATTTGTAAGGTGGAATTTGGGTCATGATAGTGGGGTGGGGGGTGGGGGGAGGAAACATTAAATAACTAGAGGAAAGTTGTAGGCTTCATCAGTGTTGTACTGCACCTTGACTGACTTGTCTCTTCATTGGGACTGTTCTATAAGGGGATGTCCAATTGTCTACAGATGAGCTGGGTCTCCATTCCCTACTCCCTCTCATTCTTTGATATGATTTTTTGTTCTGGGTCTTCGATGCCTGATACTTGATCCCATTGACACCTCATGATCATAGAGGCTGGTGTGTTTCTTCCATGTGGTCTTAGTTGCTTCTCAGATAGATGACTGCTTATTTATCTTCAGACCTTTAAGACCCCAGATGCTATATCTTTTGATAGAATGAAAGCACCATCAGCTTTCGTCACCACATTTGCCTATGCACCCATTTTGTTTTCAGAGATTGTGTCAAGAAACTGAGCCTCACAGAATGCTGGATTAGTAGAAGAAAGTGTTCTTGCGTTTAGGGAGTGCTTGAGTAGAGGCCCCATGTCCATCTGCTGCCTTAACACTTACCATATAAGTACAGAGATTTGTTTCCCTATTGTTATATGAAAATATATTTACATATGTACATGTCTGTATTATATCTCTATAAATGTCCATTTGCTGACTATTGAGACATCCTGAACATCTCCATGAGGCAGAGTCAATTCATGGCAGAGGAGCTGGATCTCAGAGTTTCGTTTGTGGAATGAAACATTCCTGTGATTCAAGGAATGGACAGTTCACAGAGAACTGGGGATTTGTTGGCTCTGAGCTGGGCGGACATTTTGGTTATGGTGTTCCCCACAGGTCCATTTTAAATCCCCTTTTTGAAGCTTCATTAAATAGAAGCCTGGTGGTGTAGTATGTGACACATTGGACTGCTAACTACAAGGCCAGGAGTTCAAAACCACCAACTGTTCCTTGGGAGCAAGAGGAGGCATTCTGCTCCCATAAAGAGTCACAGCCTCAGAAAGCCACAAGGGCAGGTTCCTCCATCCTACAAGGTCACTATGATTAGACTGAATGGCAGTGAATGAGCGTCTACTAAATATGCATCAATATGTATGTAACTCTTCTCTGTCCTCTAAGCTAAGCAGTCTCTCCAGGCTAGGTGACGGAGACCCCACCATCTGCTCCCTCCCCCCCACCCCCGGTTGTCTTCTGGCCACAGTTAACATTAGTCCAAGAACAAGTCAGAATGGAAGAAAATGATCTTCAGGCCTGTCCTGTCACTAAGGATGTGCAGGAGCAGAAGACCAGTGTCAGAAAGGTGACATTAAAACAATTGTCTATCAAATCACTTTGCTGTGTTTTAGCAGAAATTTGTTATTTTTAATTAAAATGTCCCTCTAGTTAGTTATAACAGCCAAAATATTTTTTTTCAAGGCCTTAAAACTGTGAATTTGCTTTCTGACTTTTCTAACACAATTTGGCCAGAACTGCCATTCTTACTCAATTATGAAGGTGCTTTGAATTAGGTGATGTCATCTACACAAGTTGTTTTTATTTATTTATTTATTTTTTACATGTAGGTTCATGGCAATTTCTTTTTTTTTTCAAGACCGTTTTATTGGGAGCGAACACAATTATCATATCATTCCATAGTTTAATCACATCAAGCAGTATCGTACAATTTCTACTACCATCAGTTTCAAAACATTCTTTCCCTTCTTGAACTCCTTGATATCAACTTCTCTTTTACCCCCTCCTCCACTGTATCCCTCAGAAACCCTTATTCTACATGCTGTCTTGATAGGTTTCATCATTCCTGTGTTTCATATAGTAAAAAACAGAATAACATATAACAAAAATTCAAAAGGGCTGCCCCCAATGATGAAATGCATCAAAGATAAGCCTGAATATCATACACACACACACACATTGTTGAAAACCAGATCAGGCCCACTGTGTGTAGGGTGGGATGTGTGTATAGGAAATAATGGTTTTAACTCTTCAAGTCAGGTTTTATCACTTTGATCTTCCATAGTCTTCTCTCTTTATTCCCATTCTTCTATTATGGACAGGGGAAAACCACTAGGCTACTTTTTCTGCTTTGAGGATTTTTGTAGTTCCTGATTTTTCAAAATTCCCAGTGGTTTAGCTATATTGTGTTGGCTCTTTTAGTATGTAAAATCAAAAACAAAAATTAAATTATCATAGATTCATTTATTAAAATTTTAAAGACTATTAGATAAAGATGATTTAATTTATTTGTAAATATATATTTATAGTACTTGAATGATTTTTTTCCATGGTTGTGAGGAACAGAACTGGCTCTTCTGTCTCAAAAATTTACCAACCCCTATTGTTATAATATGGTGGTGAGTGGTATTTGTGAACTTATATCAGTAACTTTTTCAGGAATGAAGCAGTCATTAAAGGAAAAGAAAGAAAATAATAAAATAAGACCTATTGCAATTCAATGTAGGAAGATTTTATAATACACTTTTGTCTTTAGTAATCATCTAATCTAAGAAATATCACATTTAAACAATTTGAAATGATACTAATCACATGCTGTCCTATGATTAAAATCAATGCCAATCATTACTAAGGGATCTGTACAGGCCAGTATAGGAGGCGTCCTAGGTGGGAGGACGGTGACACCGTGAGTGTCTGCCCAGAGTGACTGACACCCACCTCAGTGGGGCCATTGCTTCAGTGAGCTGACACTCTGGCAGGTCTGAGCAGATGGAATAACTTCTGCAGTAGCCGGAAACCTAGATGCACCTGGTGACTACACCCTGTGTCATTTCCTGTGAAGATTCTTCAATGTGCCAGTCAGTGACAAGGTACAGGAGTCTTTTGGCATTGTGTGGGCTCCAGCCGGTGATTGCCTGTCCTGGGGCTGATGAGGGTTCCACAGGTGACACTGACGGTGGTGTACCTGTCAGCTGGGTGAAGATGCTTTGCCGCACAGGTGGCGTCTCTGTGAGGTGTCTACATAACACGATATGAGGCTGAGAAGGTGCCAGGTGCTGGAGCCTTTCAGAGCAATTCAGGAACATCTCTGCTTTCCAGCAGCTTGGGGCTGGCTCAGAGATCAGCTGAAGTCAGCAAACATGCTTTTGGGAATTCTTAGGAAATAAAGGACATCTCATGATTCACATGGAGAACTACCCCAAAGTGAGGAGAGTTGATTTATGATATTTTAATTCCAAAGAAGTTACGCATTTAGGCACCGGGAGGTGTGAGAGATTTTGTTGGGAAACTTTTCCTTTTTAAACCGATTCACTGGTAAATTATATGTAGTTAAAAAAAAAAAAAAAAGGACGGTGGTACCATTTCTAAGTGGATAATCCAGGGACATTGGTTACTTTGTGAAACCAACACCATTGTCTGTTTCCCAAAGTTTTTCATCACCCTGCACAAACTTAGTAACCCTTAAGCAATCACTTAGCCACCTGCTTTTGTCTCCCCTGCACATTTGCCCAGACTAGCTAGGAATATCATGGAAACGGGATCATACCCTAATCCTTCTTTTGTGTCTCACTTATTTCATTCAGCATAATGCTTTTAAATTTTACTCATGTTGAAGCGTATGTCCAAAGTTCATCATCTACCTGGCTGAAACACACACACACACACACACAGGATTGTGACTCAGGTTTCAGTTCACCTATGCTGCAGACAAGCTCTCTCTCTCTCTCTCTTCTTTTTTTTTTTTCAATATAGATTTTATTGGGGGCTCTTACAGCTTTTATGACATTCAATACATCATTTGTATTAAGCACAGTTGTACACATGTTGTCACGTTCATTTTCAAATATTTTCTACTTGAGCCCTTGGTATAAGCTCCTCTCTTCTTTTTAAGGAAAAATAATTGTCCAATCAAAACAGTGACTTGCAGGGAGATGAACTAGACAAGATCTATTCAGGAAGGCAGAGAGGCCTTCTCAGGAGATTATGGTGACTGTTTGCTGGCATTCTAAAGGGATCATCTTTATAGATTTTCTGGAAAGACACAAGACGATCATGGTGACTTATTATAATGAAAGAACATTTTAAGAAAATGGAAAGCTGCATTGGTGAGAAAACATTCCAGAAAATTGTGCCAAGGAACCGTTCTTCCAGTCAGGACAATGGTCTTGCTCATTGTTTGAGGGTGGGTGAGGACTGTCCTGTGAGAATATCAGTGAGCTACGTTTCCCCCTCCAGCCCAGGAGCCCTGATCACTCTGTGATACTTCTCTAGGCACAGTCTATGGAAACTGGCCACTGAAGTAATAGGAAATGAACACGGATCTCAAGCTGCTCTTCTTTCAAATGAGGAGACCGCAGCCAGAATTTTTTAAGTAGGAAAATTTCATTTTTAATTTGTTGATCTACATCTTCTTTGTGAGCAGACACTAGCTTTTTCACCTGCCTTATGAATACGGCATGGAGTTGGAGTTCCTGCGTGGTACGGATGGTTAATGTGCCCAGTGTGCTCATGGAAAGGTTAGAGATTCGGTTCTACGTACAAATGAACAAATGGTCCGAGAGGATGAACAGATGTGTCCCCAAAGAAGGCGTCCAGGTGGCCAACATACATGAAGAAAGACTCCTGCTCATCAGGTATTTGAGAAAGCACCTTATTCCAACATCAATGGAAAAGTCAGACAAACAAACAGCAGAAAACAACAAATGCTGACCAGGATGTGGAGAGACCGAAGCACTCATGCAATACATACCGTAGTTGTCAGACCATAAGACACACTCCCCCGCCCCCAACACACACACACACACACACACACACACAAAGTGGGGGGAAAATGAGGGTGTAGCTTATGGTATGAAGGTGTGCTACCCCAGAACATTTGTTTCTGACCCCATGTACACCCTTCTTGTTTGTTGCTGCTTGCACACTGTGGATTGCTGTGTGTGTGGGGAAGTCCCACCTCCTGGAGTCTCAATGCCAGTCAGGTCACATGATGGTCACAGCGCATGCCTCACCTCATTTGTTAATGAAAGTGATGATAGTTCTTAACACCACTGTTGAGTTTACCCAGTAAATATTACCATATTTTGCTTTATTCTAATAAATATTTTAGTATACTGGTCCTATTTGGTTCCGAATATTTATTTCTTGTTCTCCTGCTCTAAAAACTGGGTATGCCTTATGGTCAGCTGCATCTTATGGTCTGAAAAGATCATATGTATACACACACATACACACACATATATGATGCAGGCAGGACTTTTTCACAATTATATCCTCCAAAATATTAAACAAACTATTTTCCAGCATTTGGTGTGGAAGTTAAGTTAGCTATTCTCCCTGAAACTGCCAGTTATCGGAGACCTTTGTGTGTCTCACAATAGAGCTGACTCCCCTGCTGTTAAGATAATGGTTTCCTTCCCTAGAAGCCTGTGGGTGGGAATCAAGAGCCACTGTCAATGGCTCCGAAGGAGACAGACCGTCCTGTTTATGTGCCTCTAGGGATCTGACGACTTCTCTTATCACATCCTTCTCCCCTCCATCACGTAGGCTTCCCTAAGACCACTCCCCTTGTCTCCATACAGCTCTTAAGACAGCCAGTGACGACAGAGCTCATGTGTTCCCCCATAAGGTTACTTAAACTGGGAAAATTAAAGTTCACTCTGTCTCTCTCCTGTCCCTCAGCACCGGACGCTCTCGGCTTCTCTCCCTCATATAATCCCTTCCCCCACTCACTGTCTCCACGTGGATGGGCCCATCAGCGGAGGTGAGCATGTTACCATGATATGAAATGTGTCTGACTCTTATTATTTCTCTCTGTCTCATGCTCTCTATAACTTTATTATAATAAATAATAACTATAGTCGTACCACTACGCCTATTGAACCCGTAATGTATGTATCAGAAGCTGGCTTCTTCTGATAAGTGGCATCCATATGTGTGGCTTCAACACCCATCCTTGTGGCTTCAATGGGAAAAAGAACTCTTTTGAGCTAAATCCTGTGTAACAGCTGTACGACCCCATCGGACTGTGAGAGTGAATTGGGAAAAACTTTGTTGAATAACTTTTTAGTCTGAATGAGATATGGGTCAGGAAAGAGTAAGGACAAGGACTACGGAAAGTACTTTAACAGAATTTGTGAAATTCTAAAGAAAGAAAATGTAGTAGTAAAGAAAAGGAAATCGAGAGTTTCTTCAATTGGTAAAAAAAAAAAAACTTAATCCTTCTTTTCTGGAGCCAGGAACCTTTGATATGAAGGTCTAGGATGAGGGAGCATTTAACTTAAGGAAGGCACATAAGGAAGGACATTGCATCTCTCATGCAGGCCTGGGACCTGTGAGTGCAGATCCAAGCAATACTAGAGCAGCTGCAGGAGGAAGAGAAAGAGGATTATTGGACTATACAAATCTAGAAAAGCAAGCCAAAGCCTCTGTGAATGAGTATGAATTAGTTGAAACTTGAGAAAGAACAGAAGAAGTAGGGATCCAGTTGTTATCTAAGGCTTCCGAGTCTAAGTGAGACCTCCAGGCGGAAGCCTGTATGTCCTCAGGGCACTGCAGGACCCTAAGACAAAGGTGATAGGCGCTGGAAGTAGCAAATTCCAAGGTCCAAATCGAGGTCGCTAAGCGGTCGAAAGTCACTTTACTTTCAAAGGTAGAGAAAGCAAAGAATATTAGCTTAAATCAGGCAAATAAAAAAGTTAATTTGAACAGAGTTGAGAAACCTAAGCCTGAATCAGAAGGGGAGAGGATGCCCCTGCTAGAGTTTAGTGAAAACACCAGAGATCGTAAAACAATTGAGCAAGCTGGTGCTGGAGGGAGAAGTGAGATTACATCTAAAGGAATGCAAACTAAGGGATTTAACATAAAAATGGTGGGGTTTCAAGATACCAGGTAGAGAAAGTCCATTTGGAAAATAAACGTGAAGAAGCAGAGCATAGAAAGACACTTTTACTCTCACAAGTGGAGAGAAGCATAGCTCAGGAAGGAGATTTTTATTTAGAATGTCTTGTCCCATCAGAGTTATTAACAGACAGCCTTATGGGAGACACCCAAAAGGAATTCACAGTGATTTTTTCCATCGAGTTGTTAAACGATCTCAAACAAGCAGTGACTATGGCTCATTATGTAAGTAGCACAATAAAGACTTTGGCTGAGTCTGAGAGCCATGAGTCTCCAGAGGCATGGCGGAAATGTGTCTCTATCCTAAGGAGTATTTGCAATATTTACCACTGTGGAAGGAACCAGCCCATTTATAGGCTCGTAGGAATGCTGAGAATGGAATAGATATAGGAATTCATCAATTGCTAAGAGATGAGAATCATGTCACAGTTGAGTCTCAGTTTCAGTTTTCAGATAGGTCAGGTAAGAGAAGTTTGTTTAAAAGCTTGGGAATGAATAACTCTATCAGAAGAAAGAAGACCGAGTTATATGACCATAAGACATCCTATGACAAATTTGTATCCCATTTGGGAGATTCTGTTTCTAAGTGTGTAGAAAATGCTCATGCAGTGAAAGAAATAGTGCATAAGCTCTCTTATGATTTTTCTAGTAAAGTTTGTAAAGATGCTCTGCGTTCTTGTAGGGAACAGGGCACGCTGCTAGATTATATCAGAATATGTGGGAAGGTAGAAATAAATAATTATGAGGCCCGCATTGTGGCAGATGCCCTGGCAGAGTTCCCCAAACTTAAAAAAAAAATGTTTTGCTTGTGGAAAGACTGGTCATCTTCAAAGGGAGTACAGGACAGGCAGGCCATTTAAGCTGGCTTCAGATAGGAATTTGAGGCCTGAGCCAGACCACGGACCTGGGCCACCAACTTTACTTTTGAAAGAAAATAGATCTTTATCCAATTTGGGGAAGGAAACTCATTGGGAAAGTCCCTGTCACTCAAAAGGATGGCAACTAGTCAGGGCTTTCCATCAGAAAACTAGAGAGAAAAGCTTGGTCCAAGCCCCGCCTAGCGGAGCTCAGAAGGCAAGGTGTGTGCCCTAAGAAGCAAAGAATATCACAGAGAAATGGTTAGTATAATGCAGCCTCGTGGCAGGGGATCAGTTCTCAGCAAGTTTGCAAAGGCCCAGCCTCTGTCTTCGCTGCCGTGAGTTTAACTGAGCAAGTAAAAGCTCAGAACCCCCAATGGCATCCTGTTGATTTTTTTTTTTTTTAAAGATCAGGTATTTATTGAAAGAGAAACACAATTTTTTTTTTTTTTAAGGCATCACTGCCCTCAGGTGGTGGGAGTAGGAGGCCCAGCCTTTGCTCCTGGGAGCCGGAATTGAACCTCCCTCCCAGTGGGCCGCAGTCCCGCGCACAACCACTACGCCACCGGGGCTCAGCCCCAAAGAAACACAATTATCAGAAGATTTAGCCTAAGTACTCAAGGGAAGTTGATCAAAGTAATGAGGAAAAGCCAAAAGCTGTAATTAAATCAGAAATGATTAAAAGTGGTACCTGGGGTCTACTACCTAAAAGAACTATGGAATGTTTATTAGGAAAGTCTAATCTTAACTCTAAAGGTTTTCAGATTGTTTCTAGAATTATTAATCAGCATTATAGTGAGGAAATTAAAACAGTGATGAATTTGATATATCATGGTTTACAAAGGAATGTTGCTTAAACCAATTTTTGTTGCCTTGTATTTCTAGAATGAATGTTTTTCTTTATCAGAAAACAGTACTTGAGTTTCACCACCCTATCTTAAACCAAAGGGTCTTTAAGAGTGTGGTAGTGGGGAAACAACAGCACCCCCACATGGATTTAGAAACTGAAGGGGATGAATTTGAAGTTAATCTCTCAGGACATTCAAGAGGGTGTGAAAACCCCCTTCTGATTGTCTAATTCCAACATGGCGGGAATGAGAGAAACTGCCTAATGCAGGCTATGGCAAGATTGTAAAATCCTACACTATGGAAAGCCTGAGGGGCAACACAGCTTAATTAAACCTGTAACTTTATTGGTAAAATTAGAGAAAAAAATGTCTGTTTGGCAAATTACTTGTTAAGAATTTCTGCAGATTTCTAAATAATCCAAGGTTTGGTAAAAAGCAATTGGCTAGCTCTCCCAATTCTTAGAGAGCTGACAGCTGAAATCTACATAACAATGACCTGGGCAAGCTTCACTGATTTGGAATCAAGTAAGTGCCCTGATATTGGTTATAATGTCGTAAAATCTTTATTATTATTACAGAAGGGGGAGAAGAGAAATATCACACGTCACAAGTTATATCTAATCACCTAAACAACAAAAAAAATTCTCCTCATTAAAAGCTTGTAACAAAATTAGGGCAGGTATATGCATTTGCTCCTACTGAGAAAGTTGATCCTGAAAACTCTGAAGAAGACTGGAATCGTGTTTGGGATCCAGATCCAATAATCACTTGGAGAAAGGCACATATATTCATATTCTTGCAGAATAAAGCTGAGGAACTCTCCTTAGAAGAATGCAACCACCTTTGGAGAAGGAAGAACACAGAAGAGATGGAGAAACCCCTTAGCCATAATTCTATTTCCAGCTTGCTGACGTCCCAAAGGGAGGGCCTCTCTATTTATGTGTGCACAGGTAAAGGAGATAGTGGAGTTCTCTCCAGCCAGCCAGGCCCAGAAGAGAGGAGAGAAGTTGAGTCAGACTACAGAAGAGACAGCCTTAATGGGGTGAAGGGACCTGCAATAAAAGAGGGGTTGACAAAAAATGATCGAGGCAGGTGTGTGTGGGGGGGACTGTTTGCAAGAGTTAAAGACAACAGACGCAAATGCCATTATAAACACCCATCTGCAATAGTGATCTGTAAGTACCGTATATGCGCGTGTATATGCCGATTTTTTTTTCAGTTTTGTGGCAGAATTAGGTTCCTCGCTAATATCCGGGTCAGCTCATGCTCGAGTATAGAGGCAAGCATTTGGATAGACACACAGGCTGAAGAGGGTTGGAAGGGGGAATGGGAGCATGTCAGGGGAGACAGCCTCTAACACATCATCCCAGGTCCGGTAGGCACAATGGTACAGTGATAATAAGCAAAGATTATAGTAAAGTCATAGAAAGTATGAGAGATAGAAGAAATATTTAAATAATGGCTTCAGACACATTTCATGGTAGCTTGCTCCTGGAGGGCCATGATCTCAACAGCCAGATTCACACACAGCACAGATGGGAAGCCCGGGAGAGCCTGAGGGCTCAAGTTTCTTGCTAACCAAGGTTTATATCTACTTAGGGCACGATGATTACAGGTGACCACACATCACAGGAAGGGGCTATACAATAGGCATACACATCACAACAGAAAGGGGATGAACAGTAGGCACAAGCATAATAAGAAGGAGATGAGCTGGGGACATACATGTGACAAGAAGGGGAGACACTAGGGTATAGTGACCAGACATCCCGCTTTTTAACAATTTAACAACGTCCCACGGTGTTTTAAAATTAAAATAAATATATTGCAATACTATTTTTGCATTCTATGAACATCTTTATTGTTCCATATAGACCAAATTTTTAATCAAGACCTCCCCCACACCCCGGCCAGTCAATGGTGTCCTGCTTAAAATCTGGTCACTTTACACTAGGAGTATACCTGTAACAAGAAAGGAGAATCCCAGATTCATGATGTTTGCCTAACCTTGGTCATCCTTGGAGGTGGGGGTGGGGGGGGGAGGCTTGACCGCTTTGTCTCTCCTAGAAGGAAGTAGTCAACTAATATCCTTATCAGAAGATAAGGGTGGGACAGACTATACAGTCTGATTGCTCTAGATGGCTGATAACCCTGACCTACCCAGGGGTTAGCGCACATAACCCCTGACCTACTTTTGTAGAGCTCCGAGGGCATAGTCGTTTGCCATTGTAGCAGTTGGCGAAGTTTGGCATATATTACTCGGAGGCAACTTGGCAGAAATCTTACTATAATCCCACAGTAGCACACCCATGGATCTATGTAACCTTGACAGAGACTATTTATTTACCTCTGCTCCAAAGAGATGCATGAAAATGGCGGATCAAACAGGTGGCAAAATGGAAACCTCTTAGTCATAACAAAATACCCTGAGGGAATCAGTCTCTGGCTTTGAAAAATTAGGACTCTAGTGTCTTACAGGGCACCAAGGCCAATGGACAAAGCACAAAGACCCTGTTCTCTATCTTACTTTGATGAGTAATGACTGAGGTCTTAAAAACTTGTGAGCAGCCATCTAAGGTGAGCAGCCTCCCAATGCAGAGAAAGAAGAGTGATGAAAATCAAAAGACATGGAAGTTATCAGCCCAATGGGTTAATGGACCAGACAAACATTAGTGTCCGCCACTTTGAGACCAGAACTAGATGGTGCCCATCTACCATCCTACTGTTACTAACAGATCCTAAATGAATCACCTGCAGAGAGTGGGAGGAAAATGTGGAACAGAACTCAAAATCATTAAAGCATAAACCACCAGCAGAAAACAGGCTTATTGGTCAGACAGAGACTGAAGAACCTTCAAGATGATGGCCCAGAGTCACCCTTCAAGTCTGGAACTATACTCATCCTGTGTTAGAACAATCAACCACTGAAGACAAGAAGACCCTAGTTACAAAAAGACTAGGTCGGAGGGTTAGGAAATAAGGTTGAATGCATACAGGAAAGATAGGGTGGAAATGGGGTAAGTAAAAGTCCTCAGAGGAGACTGAGATGGACGAATTCAATCAGAATATGTATAAATTGTTGATTGTAAAATTGCTCTGTCACTGTGATCTGCTCTGTAACTTTTTACCTAATTGGCATTAAAATTTTAGGGAGTGGGGGAAAAAGGTCTGGTGATCGACTTCTGAAAAATCAGCGATGGAAAGGCTCTGTGTGGAGTATGACTTTTTTCCCTACACAGAGAGCGGCAAGCGTTCTGAGTTGAATTGATAGCAAATGAGTTTTTGCTCCTTGTCAGTAGTGTCCTCTAAGAAGTCTCAATTTCATAAGATCTGATTATTAACTTTAATTTATGGGCACAATGGCCATATTTTCATGAATCAAAATTAAGGAGTAGGATCTGATAAGAATAAGTGAATTATAAATGATAAAAATCCAAACCCAAAGGCAGGAGGTGTATCAGAGCTTAAATTGTTCACCCTTGTTTGCATCAGGCTATGGATGATAGTGGAAGCCCATAATTCATTTGTAGGCTCCCCACATGGATAAAACAACTAGCAAATAGTAAATCCCTTCTTAAATACAGTGAAGGGATGAGAATAGTATGTTTTTTTTTTTTTGAGCATAGACTCACTGTTAGAGAACGTGGTAAAGTCAATGATGGCAGATGTAATTAGGTTAAAATGTAATACCTTACCAGTCGATCTGCCTTTGAGCACACTTTAAAATTTTTTCACTTGTTAACAGTTTCTGCTCTCTTTTTGATTGATGAGTTTCTATGCTTTGTTTAGTCATTATTATTGGTGTGCTTGTTTGCCTCCTTCTTGTGCTATGGATTATTTTCTGAATATGCAATCCAGGATAGGTGGATCTATGGAGCTAGATTAGCTGGATTTGATAACTGCCTAGGGACATGATAGGGAAGGGCGGGGAGAGAATGGGGAGCTAGTTTCAATAAACCCAAGAAGAGAAGAAAATGTTCTGAACTTGATTGTGGTGATGATTATGTAACAGTTTTTATATAACGGAACAATTGAATGATATAATCTGTGGAACATGGGCCAATGAAACTATTGAAGACAACAAGTAAATTATGGGGATCATTTGACAATATTTAGGATTGTGGCGGTCCCATTATACTACATGAAGTTTCAGTCAACATGTGTTCCCCTCCTCTCTTTCACTTTCATTCGTTCTCTGGTCTTCATATCACAAGGAAGTCGAATTCATTGGAACTTTACCATAAGGATTTCAGAGGTGATTGCTGTTCTCTGATTAAGAGCACACATGTGCTCTGATTGGAAAAAGTGAAGACTCATTATTTCAACCCTTACAAACATAAAAAACCATCGGGGCGACTTTTAGCGGAAACCTCAGAGCATTTTGAGATATTATAGAACATTCTGTGCCTTGTCTGAAGCATTAGGATTTTTTAAAAAAATGCATTGTGATGTGGATGAAGGAAAAATCAGTGTTCTATTCAGTAAGTTGCACACATTTTATTTCATGGCATTGATTGCATACATCATCATCCATCCGACTTCTTCCCATTTTATTCCTTCTCTTCCCTACCCTGATTTGCCTTCTAAACTTTGACTTAGGGCAAATGCCACCCTTTTGATCGCAAATGGTTGATTGCTCTAAAGAGTGCAACTCCCTAGTATTACTGTACATTTTGATGGACCTGTCTAATGTTTGGTTGAGAATTGAGCCAAAGGAGTAAGAGCCACAGTCTCAGGGGACCTCCAAACTTCTATCTGACCCATAAGTCTAGTCTCTTATGATTTTGAGTTCTGTTCCACATTTTCTCGCACTCTTTGTAGGACTTTCTAATGTGATGTGTTTCAGAGCACTCAGTAACCTGGCACCATCTAGTTTTGCTGGTCTTATGGCTATGGAAGCTGAATTTTTCTTGGTTCACTAGACTTTGAAGCATTCATTCCTGGCAGACAATTCATGTGATTATGCGATTGTGCTTTTTCAGAGAATGAAGTTATTATGTAAATCCCTTTTTATGGACCATAAGATCAACATTTTTTTTGTTTTTGTTTTTGGCATCACTGCCCTCTGGTGGTGGGAGTAGGAGGCCCAGCCTTTTCTCCTGTGGACCCTCTGCTGGAATTGAACCTCCATCCCAGTGGGCCACAGTCCCGTGCACAACCACTATGCCACCGAGGCTCATCCCCATAAGATCAGCATTTACACTTAAGGAATGGCCAAAATCTGATTTCACTTCCTCTCTCTGGCTATATTGAGGTGTGGACTAGCTGATATTGAGGGACTAGTATACAGGCCAGCTGGGAGTGAAGTGTTTGAGTGAACAAAGAGGATAAGCAGAGAAGGACTTGATTATTGTCATGCCCTCCATCCAGGAAGGACCATAGGATTTTGGCAAAACATTTTTGTACTGGGGTGTATTCATAACCTTGAAACTCATGAGGCTTGATCCAAAATGAGGAGTTTACTCTTTAGCCTTGTGCTAGCTACTGGCAATTTGGATCTGACCCATGTACAATGGAAGGACAGCTTTGGTAAATCTTGCACTATTGTCATGATTTTTGACATTCACTTGTTGTGGCCACTAATGCCTTCCAATCTGGCGACTCATCTTCCAGCACTTCTTTGAACAATATTTTGCTGTGATCCATAGAGTTCTTTAGGTCTGATTTTGGGAAGTAGATCTTCATACCTGTGTCAAGAAGCACCACTGAAACTTCTCCACTGTGAATGATCCTACTGATATTTGAAATACTAGTACATAGCTTTCAGTATCATAGCAACATACAAGTCATCATAATACTGACATATGGGTTCTGGTCATGAATTATTAAATGAAAGTAAATATTCCACTCACAACTGGTGCCTGGAATAAACATGGTAAATTATAACATTTTCCCCTTGCCCAACAAACTCCGAAGGTTGTGAAATGAATACAGCTTCTTGACCAGTATTCTTTTTTTTGTTGTTGTTGATGGGGGCATCACTGCCCTCTGGTGGGAGTAGGAGGCCCAGCCTTACTCCTGGAGTGCTGCTGCTGCATTTGAACCACCAACCCAATGGACCACAGACCTGTACTCAATCATTATGCCACTGGGGCTCAGCCTGACCAGTATTCTTTCTAAATGCCTGGAGCCCAATGTGTTCTTCTTAGATTTGATCATGTCCCAATGTTCCTATTGCTCCACATTTATATTTTTCTTTACCTAATCTGAGTTTTGATCTCTGGGAGCAAAAAGACAACTAGGAAAAATGAGTCTTTTTGATTTGTGTCTGTGTGGGGTTTCATTTATAAAGCAAAACACTGAACACACATTTTTATGCAGGCAGTTCAGTGGTGTTCATTATGCTTCTTATATGGTATAATCACCATCCATTTCTCATTTTTTTCCTATGGCCTTTATCAGTAACAACATACCCCTTTAGCATCAAGTCCACTATTCCCTTCACATGACCCCCCTTTTTTATCTTTTTTTTGGGGGGGAGCATCACTGCTCTCTAGTGGTGGGAGTAGGAGGCCCAGCCCCACTGCTGGAATCGAACCTCCATCCCAGTGGGCCGCAGTACCGCACACAACCACTATGCCACCGGGGTTCAGCCCCACATGACCCCTTTAAAGTCATTTGTTTCCAATATAAAATTCTTAAGATTTATCTAAAAGAGTTTCTTCACTTATTGTTTCACTTGCAAGAACTTGTTTTTTGGTGCCGTATTGAATAAGCTCACAGTCAGTGCTGGCTCATAGTCACCCCTTGTGGGACTCTGAGACTATTTACGGGAGTAGAACGCCCCATCTTTCTCCTGAAGATCTATTGGTGATTTTGAGCGACTGACTGTGAGACTCACAGGCCAATGCGTAACCACTGCATCAGATATCAAGGGTCATTAAGGTAAAGAAGATAGATTTGTAAGTCTCTTTTGAAAAGAGACTTCTTTCCCATCCACCTTCAGGAAGGATCCAAATGATACTTCCTCCTAAACCACACTCAACAGACAGGAACAAAAAAGCAAAGAACTGATGGGGAGTCTGTGGTGGTCATGTGCGTATGTTAATTTCATGATTGGGATGTAGGAGTGGAGTCTAGACTGTTGATCTGGAGATAGCCAATGAATAGCCAACAAGGCTTCCTTTTGGACATGGCTTTCCCCAGAGACTTCTGGGAAATCTCACGATATTTCCCTCGTGGAGATGAGATGCTATCTCTCCAGTTGTTGGGAGTTAGTCTCAGGGAAGACAAACTACAGCCAAGACAAGATGGCAGTGTCCGAGAAACTGGAGGAGCTGGAGGAGAAGCCACATGGCCTTGCCCTGATGAAACCAGACCTCTGAAGCTGGAGAAGCCACAGGGAGATCCCTGCCAGTGATGAGTTGCTTCTGCCACCACTGGATGCTATTGATGGACCCTGAGCCCTGGAAGTGAGGAGCCATGGGGAGACCCCTGCTGGCGCTGGAACTCTGCACCCACTGGCCTGTGACTTTGTGAGTTGGAAGGAGACTTTATACACTGTTATTGGGCATACGGGCTACTATTGGACTTATGACTTTGAATTGGACTGGGCTCGGATGCTTTCTCAATGTCTCATTCCTGGTGTATATTTTCCTTATATCTATATGTGTGTCTATGAGTTTGTTTCCATAGTCTACCCCGACTAACACAGAGTCTTTGCTCTCTTGACTCCATTTCCTCATTCACATCAAGGAAAGGACAGGATCCATACAGCTTTATTCAGCTCAACCCAATTCACTGTCATCTAGTCAATGCTGATGCCTAGTGACCCTTCAGGGAAGGGTAGGACTGCCTCTATGAGTTTCCAAGAATATAATTCCACAGGAGTAGAAAGCCATATCTTTCTCCTGCAGACTGGCTAGTGGTTTTGAACTGCTGGCTTTCTGGTTAACAGTCCAACACATAATGACTATGCTGCCAGGACTCCATAAGGCTATAATGGATGCTGACAAAGAATTTCAACCCCTCAGGCATGGGAGGAAACAGAAGACAGAATTGACACTCACCCTACAATAGGAAGTGGTGTGAAGATTCAGCAGCATTGGGGGCTTAATGTCTGTCCTTCTCTGACTCAATGGAGGTGACTTTGGAGTAGAGAGAGGGAAAGTCTAACAGCTCCATTGGGCCCATTAGAGAGATTTAGGAGGCATTAGTTAGGAGCCCTGCTGATGTATTTGTTATGGGTTGGGCTGAGATTTGAATGGTCAGTTGGAAACCTCAGGAGAAGACTGGACTTTCTACTCATGTACACAGTTACCTTCTCAGAACCGACAGGGATTGCTATGAGTCGGCATGGATCCGAAGTCAGTGTGTTTGGTCTTGTGCAGATGTGACTTAGAATAGACGTGGTACTTCCAGATGTCAGCTATTCAACTAGGCAAGTTCCACAAATTGGGCCAAATAATTGAAAAGTCATCCTTTCCTTCACATCACAACGAGAAAGGCCTCTTGCCCTCTAACGGAGACATTCTTGGGGGGGAAAGAAGCCATCGCTTTAAAGACACCCCTCAGCAATAAATACACAGTTTTTAACGAGTTACCCCCCAAAAAAAAAAAAAAAAGGGAAATGTGTGCAGAATTTCTTGTGCCACTTCCCCATCTGGGTGACGAGCAGCCAGCATGACAGCAAGGGATGCTCCCTGGTGAGGAGGAAAAAGGTGTGTCTCTCTCGCAGCCCAGTCGAAGCTGAGTGACACAGTGGATTAGGAAATCCCTGTCCCAGGAGAGTATAAATGCTTAGCCTGATTGCTGTCTTTTACTGCAGGTGAAAGCTGAACTTGGCAGCCTTCCCCAGGCGAGAAGCAACAGAGTGGAAGAATGCAGAACCGTAGGTAAGTAGAGACAGAGGCAGAGGCAGAGACACAGAGTGTTCTGGAGTCAACACACTGGAAGTACACTTCCAGATGGAACCTCAGTTTCTTCATCTTTGGGGCCTTCTAAACCCAGGGTCTCAGGTTCTCTGCCCAGCAAAGAGGTTGCTGCCTTGGGTTTCTGACCTTCTTGGCTAAGTCGTAGAGACAAGATACAGATGCTGTGAAACGTGAAACTCCAGCACGAGAAAGCCGTTGCTCCAGATTGGTTTCCACTTCCCCAGGGATGGAACAGATGAGACCCAGACTGTATGAGGAGCTTTTCCCTTGGCAATTTAGCCTTGCAATGATTGCTTTATTTTTTACAAGAATAACTTTCAAGCTACCTGGACTCACAGTGTTAGTGGCAGTCCAATGACTGCAGTTCTCTCTGGGAAGTAGCATGGTTTGTTGTAAAATATGTGACCCCTGAGGTCACCCGGCCTGCCTTAGAATTCCAGCATTGCCTCTAACTAGCTGCATGTTGCTGGACAATTTAATTTTAACCTCTGTTTCCTTGTTGATGATGCTGATGATCATTGTGCTGTCAGAAGGGAAAGTGCATGGGAATAATAGAAACACTTAGGCGAGTGCCTGTTTACTTTTCCTATCTGAAATGTCCTCTATGGAATTCAGTTGCCTTTTTGAAACCTTCCCTTTTCTTCGTATGCTGACCCAGTCAGAACCTCTCTGCCCATCACGCTCTGCTTCTTACAGGCTGTGCTCTTGATTAAGACTCAGCTTCTTTTGTTAACTGGGCAGGGAAGTGGCCTCATCTTTCTAGACCCTCTTCACCCTATGTCTGGAGTGGATGCTTCTGGTTTTTCTCTTTATAATTAATCACAGGTCCATTCCATGCCCAAAGAGTTTATGTACCCCCTGGTCCATTTCCTCAGAGCTCTGTTTTCCCAAGGGGTAGGAAGGCTCCTGCAGCTCGGGGTGGTATTCCCACAGGCATAAACAGAAGAGAGTGTCTTCCCTTCAGCCTCATTTAAAACCAGACCCATTTTACTCATTGGGCTGCTAGCTGAAAGGTTATCAGTTTCAAACCACCAGTTGCTCCTTGGGAGAAAGATGATACTGTCTGCTCCCTTGAACAGTTAAGTCTCGGAATCACATGGGGGCAAGTCTACCCCATTCTAGAGGGTCGCAATGTTGACAGATGCCAAGGAATTTGGTTTTTATTTTTCTATGTTGCTTCCTTCTTCTTTTAAAAAAATGTGTGTAGCTATCATACTTCCACGACTCAGACTAGAACTTGGAGTAGCTGTGAGGGCAATCCCTCTTCTTCCTTAGCCTGGGAGCCTTCTTCTAGGTGCCAGCCACATTCTGAGCAAGCAATCCCTTCACTATCTTCACTCCCGTCTTCCAGATGAGACTGGGAAACATTGAGAACCAGTTGCTGCCAAGTGGATTCTCTCTGATGGTGTCAGAGTAGAACCAAGCCACATTGGATAAATGGCAAGCCAGTTGAAGGGAGACCTAAGCAGTCCCACTGTGGTTCATTCCAGTCCTTGTCTGTCAGTTTGTCGGTGGGCTCTGGCAGGAGAACCATTGGGAGGAGGGCACAGGGCCGTGCAGTGTTTCCTTCTCTTGTGCACAGGGTCAGAGCCAACTCCATGGCATTGAATTCCAACTGTGTAGTATATAAAGAACTGGACAGGTCCAGGGAGGGAGGAGACGAAGACATGGAATAGAACCATGATGCTCAGCCTGATGGCTCATTGGAATCCTATGGGAAGCCCACTAATGACCCCATTTGGGTTTCACCCCTAGAAATTCTGATGGAGCTTACGGAGGGTGTCAGAGGGGACTGGTTCTGTAGAAGCTGCCCACCTGCTTCCGGTGCTCAACCCAGAATGAGAACCACTGGAAGAGGGCCCTCTGGGATGATAGAGGACCAACGTCATCTTCTCCACATGTGTTCTAAGGGCTGACAGGGTTTAGCCCATGAGCTGCCCCTGGCCTCTCGACAACCCTGTCAGCCTTCAGCTGCCCGCTTCCTTTCAGTAGCAGCCCTCCACCATGGCGGGCAATGGACAGAGCTGACAAGACCCCCAGGTCTCATTTCAGTGACAGGCAGCTCTACTCACTTGTCCTTCTGTATTTTAATTCTTCCCTGGTCCATGGGAGAAGTCCCCATGAAAGACTCCCCCACCTTCTGCATTCACATCCAAGTCAGCAGAAGAGCTTGGGAAGTTCTGCTTTGAAACTTGGCTTCAACATGCTCTTGACCTGAAGTAGCTCCCTCATCAGCTTACCACGGGACATGAAAGGAGTCTCCTAAAGATGTCGTTCTCAAAGTGTGGTCGCCCGAATGGCCACCAGCAACAGCACCCCTTGTTGTTTTGTTTTGTTTTAAAGTGAGCTGTTGGACTCCCCCCACCCCATCTACTGAGTTAGAAATGCTCATTTGTTTCAAGTCCTCCAGGTGACTCTGAGGCAGGTTGGACTTTGAAAGTCATTGACTGAGGACACTGCTTTGATTGAGTGTTCTCCCACAGAGAGAGACAAAATCGAATCTGCACCTGCACTGCTTCAGGGGTGCCATTGCTAGAGGTGCACTCTGCCATCCTGGGAGAAGGGAAGGGCTTTGAGTCTAGGGACCTTCTGGATGATTCTGTTCTAGTGGTCCAGTAGAGTCCTGGGGGCTGCAGATGAGGAACAAGCTCCACTGCTAGCAGAAAAGTTGGCATTTTGAGACCACTCAGTGGCATTTTGAAGAAAAGACAGATAATTTACTTTTGAAAAATCAACGAAGTAGCTGTCCTACATTTCTTGGCATAGACGTATGAGTGTTTCCAGGGCCTCATTGGCTTGTTGGAACATTTGGTACTCTGTAAGCCCTTGGAGACCTATTTTTGGCTAATGCTTTCAGTGCAACCTGAACTTCTCCCTTCAATACCATTGCTTCTTGCACATATACTGCCCCTCAAAATGGTCGAATGTCAATTAGTTCTTTTTGACATAGTGACTTTGTGGGTACACTTTCTGTCTTCTTTGGATGCTTCTTGCACCAGTCAATATTTTACACCTAGCACCACTCAATGTTGCAATTTGAGGCTTACACTTTTTCTTGAGTGTTTCCAGTTTAGGTTACGCTGAGTGTGTTCTTCCCTGTTGCTTTCCTAACTCTAGCTCTTTGCACATTTCACTGTAATATTTTACTTTGTCTTCTTGAACTGGTCTTTGAAATTTCATTTTCAGTTCTTTGACTTCCAAATTTCTTCTATTTGCCTGAGTTTACTCTGTGATTCAGAGCAAGTTTCAGGGTCTCTTCAGACACCCATTTTGGCCTTTTTAAATTTCTTGTCTTTTAAAGGACCCTTTGCTTTCTTCATGTAGGATATGTTTGATGTTATACCACAAACCCCTTGAGTCTTCTGTCACTAGTGGTTAGTGCATCAAATGTGATTTTGAGATGTTCTCAAAATTGAGATGGGATATACTCAAGGTTGTATTTTAGCTCTTGTGGCCTTGTTTTAATTTTCTTCAGCTTCAACCTAAACTTGCCTAGCAGCAATTAGTGGTCTGTTCCATGTTTACCTTGACCTTGTTTTAACTGCTAATTTGGAGCTTCTTCATTGTTTCTTCCCATAGATGCAGTCAATTTTATTTTTGTGTATTCCACCTGAAAAAGTCCACGTGCACAGTTAGCTTTTTGTGCTGTTGAAAAGAGATATTTTCAATGAAGAAGTCTTGGTCTTCCAAAGTCTATCATGTTATCTCTAGCTTTGTTTTTGTCATCAGGACCATTTTTTTTTTTTTTTTTAGGCATCACTGCCCTGGGGGTGGGATTAGGAGGCCCAGCCTTTGCTCCTATGAGCAGGAATTGAACCTCCATCCCAGTGGGCCGCAGTCCCGTGCACAACCACTACGCACCGGGGCTCAGCCCAGGACCATGTTTTTCAACTATTATTCCTTCCTCTTCATTTTCAACTTTTGCATTCCAGTCATCAATAATTAGTAATGCATCTTGATTGTATATCTGATCAATTTCCAACTGAAGATCTTTGTAGAATTCTTTAATTTTGGCATCCCTAGCTCTAGTGGTTGGTGCATAAATGTGAATAATAGTTATATTGATTATATTCTCTTGTATAGGGCTGGGCATTACCCTATCACATACAGCATTGGACTTCAAGATAGCACTTGAAATGCCCTATTTGAAGATGACTGCATTGCCATTCCTCTTGAGTGTGTCATTCTCATCATAGTAAATCATATGATTCTCTGATTCAAAATGTCCAATACCAGTCTGTTTCAATTCACAAACACCTAGAATATTGATATTTATGCATTCCATTTCCTTTTTAACAAGTTTCCATCTTCCTAGGCTCATAGTTTATAGATTTAAAATTACAATTATTAATTTGTTTCCAGATCTTTCTTCTCATTGTAAGTCATGCCCCATTAGCAAATGAAAGTCCCCAAAGCTCCAGCACACTTTATTCCATCCATGTCAGTATTATTGACTCTACTTTGAGAAAGCAGCTCTTCAGTCATCCTGTGACTGCCTTCCGACAGACAGGAGGACTTATCTTCTGGTACTTTCTCAGACACGGTTCTGTTTTTATTCATTAGCATTTCAGTAATTGACAATGCTTCCATGCTATTCACAGGGTTTTCAGTGGCTGATTCCTCAAGTGGGTTGCCTGTTCCTTCTTTGTAGTCTCTTTTAGTTCTGCTTGAAACCTGCTCACGCTGGGCGACCTTACTGGTATTGAAATTCCAGTGGCAACACTTCTAGAATCACAGCAACACTTAACCCACCACAGTGTGACAAGCTGATAGGCAAGTGGTGTACTCCCACTTATCTGATAAAGATGAAGGGAATTCCCTAACGAACTATCTCAGTTAATCAAAAAGGACATTATTCAGTCTTGGTCTGGACTATTCAGGTAAACACTTTCGAAGAGGATCAGATCAATACCATAGAGATTTAAGACAGCATAAAATGCTCTCCAATTGGCCTCAAAGAACCAATGACCATGTCATAAGAGGGCCATTTTGGCAAGAAACCGTGGGTGGCCTCTAGGAGCTGATCCTAGCTGAGTGACAGGTAGCAAAAAGATGCAATTTTCCCTTGCAAACTTATGATTACAGTAAATGGAATTCTGTTAATAACGACATGAGCTTGACACTCTGAGTCCTGGGAAAGGATTTAGCTGAGCCATACTCTTCCCCACAATTCCCACAATGATAACTTGCAAACTTGGCTTTCTTTCTCAGTATTATAAGAACAAGAAAGTTTTATTGGTTTTAACATTAAGAATTTATTCTATGATAGTAAATAAGTTATGGCAAACCCAAAACTTTTAATTATGGGTGATGTGAAGGTTCACAGAGCAAATCATTAGTTTTACATTCAGCAATTCATACCCATTTCCTTTCATCTCATTCATTGCACACCCTGACATGTGCCCTTGGAGATTCTGTGTTCTGTCTGTGGTTCTTGTTTCCATTCCCCCTTTCCTAATATTCTGATCTTGCACCTTGGGGAAGTGCTGCCCTTTTTACCTTCAGTGGTTTATTATTCTAAGGTGTGTGTCTTTCACTAGAGTTATTGTTTGCCTTTTAGACCTATAAATTTTCTGGCCAAAATTTGAGTCACCAGGGTAAGTTCCATTCCAGACCTGAAGGGTGACAAAGATCTCTCATCTTGGGTGTTCTCCTGATCCCTATCTGACCACTGAGCCTGATGTCTTCCATGATTTTGAGATCGGTTCTACATTTTCCTCCCTTTCCATTCAGGATCTGCTACTGGGATCTCTTTCAGAGTAGTTGATAGTAGCAACGGGGGCATGATTTACTTCTGACCTCCAGATTATGGAGACTGATATTTCCAGTCAAAATCTTAGGAGATTATGAGAAGACCCCAACCTCTGGTTTATAGAACTGTGAACTCATAGGTGGGCATTGTGTTTAAATCTGTAAGTTTGTGGTAATTTGTTACTAAGCAACAGAAAATGAACACAACATTTTGATGCTTCCTTGCTATGTTTACCAGTCCTACTTTGCAGTTAAAATAAAAAAAAAAAAACCTGGCATTTTAACACAGGCTCATTTTACACTTACAATCACCATTGCTTAGTGTGAGTCAACCAGGACAGCTCATCATAGTTACATAAGGATTCAGTGCAGTTGCAAAACAGAATTTACAGATACCATCAGTTGGATTCAAATTGCTTTGATATGAATACTGAGGGTTTGAAGAATTATCGTTATTTAACAGAAATATTAAAAAAGAAAAAAGAAAGGGAGAAAAGAAGGAAACAGAAAAAGATACAGCTGGAACAAGGTGAGTGCAACCCTAGGTGTAACTGAACCAATAGATTTGCCGTGAGCACCTTCTAGTGCTGCTTGATATCCTCAATGATTCTGAAGTCACGTGGAAGGGACATATGATCTTGCTGTCACATTTCTAGCTATATGACTATGCATAACATGAGGGATACAGAGAAGCAAAATCTGTTTGGAAAAAACAACAACCAGATATCGGCACATCTACCACACTGTGCACATCAGTCACATAGGTTGGCTTGGTGGGGAAAGAAAGTAGGATTTTAGAGCTGTTGTCACCACAGGGAAGAAAACAGGCTAGCACCTGCAAGCTGAAGCAGTCAAAGAAAGGTGAGTGTGACACGTTTGCCCACTGCTCCAGAGTCAAGTAAAGGGTTTCCTGGAGGGACTTTCTGAGTCTGTGGAAAACCCAATAGACTGGGTTATGTTCAGTTGAAAGGTTGGGCTTTCTTGTGGTCAGGGATTTCCCATTGTATTTGCATTGATAACAATCTCTTGGTTGCAGATCGAATCTTTGCTTCTATTTTTATATTGACTGTTGTGTGCTCTCCAGATACTCTTTGATACAGGCTTCAGTAAAATGGTTATTCTCTCTGTGACCTTTAGAGAAGGATTCATTCTAGGTGGGCATATTTTTTTCAGAAGCCAGAAGATGATCATTCAAACTACGAAAAGAAAATCCCACATGTTTTTATATTTTAACATTTTGGATGGGAATGATTCTCCCCTAACAGTATTATTTGCAACTAATTAATACATGTTTATATACTATATCAATTTTTCAATCATTCAATTGTACCAAAGAGGACTGTATGATCACCACCACATTGATTTCAGAGCATCCCCCCTTCCCAATGGTTAAATTGCCTGTAAGATGAGTTTATGCAGTCACAATCGGTTCTAGCGCTTCCTCTCCCCTTCCATCTTCATTAGTAACTCTCCAAATCTCTTTTCCTTCCCTTTCATCCCCCACCCCTTTATTCCCTCTATTCCCTTGCATCAATTATTATCATGATGCCTCCACTCCTCCTGTGCTTCATAGCTGGGAGACCAAACTGAAAACATTAAAAAGCAAAATCACGCTAAGGTGGTAAGAATAAAAACATAATAGTATATAGATAAAAATATAAATAATGTGTATGGAAGTATAGACCCCTGAACAATATTAAAAAAGCCAGAGAGGACATTTCTTCCATGGAACCAGTAAGAGGTACTCGCACCCAGAACCAATTCAGGCTGTGTCTACAGCGTGGTCAACTGGCCAAGTATCAAGTCTGATCCAGCACAATTAAGAGGACAATGGTCTCTACCTGATAGCAATGCTGTTCAGGGCTCTTGTCTGTGGCTAGGGTGGCCCTGCCAGTGGCTGGGTCTCACACTGCACATGGGTTTTAGGCTCCACCAACTCCCATACCTCTTGATGCTTTCCTCCTCACCATACTCAAATGCTGTTATTGTCATCTTTGGATCACGCATGCTAGTGTGCTTCTTCTGTATGGACATAGTTGACTCCTCGCTTAGATGGCTGCTTGTTTGCATCTAAGCCTTTAAGACCCCAGACACTATTCTGACGGATAGCTGGACACCGTCTGCTTTCTTCACCACACTTTGCTGCAGCACCCTTATCTTCAGAGATCTCTTCCTGAAGGTGAATATGGAGCAGGGCCGTCATGTAAGCACTGATTGTTCTTAAGTTGGAGCTAGGGGTTAGGGCAAGCTCAAACTGGATAGGAATATGTTTAAACTTTATGGAACATCATGAAAATTGATGATACAATACAAATCTATACCCCTCTCCCAAGGTACCTTTAATACATTTTCCAATACCCAAACCCCACACTCACTGCTATCATGTCATTGCTGACGCAGTGTGATTCTCCGTGGGTTTCCAAGACTGTAAACTGTAACTTGGAATTACTGGTGGTTTCCAACCGCTGACCATGCAGATCACAGAGCAGAGTGTAGTTCTAATGATCGATATGGAAAAAGAGAATTAAACCAACCACTGCATGTTATCTTCATCTTAGTAGGCTTAAATTTGTCTCTGCTGAATTGACTTATTTTTTATTATTTTTTCTCTTGGATTTATTAAGTCTTTTGTGTAGATTCCAGTCTTTTAGAGTTTCTCAGAGACTCCCATTCTTCTAGGCAAGAAAGTATATGTCACCAACAACTAGCTGACAAGTCACAGGGAATTGTGGGAGGGTGCCAAATGCCCATTTGCTCACCTAGCCTGCCTCCACTGGCTTCTGTTTAGAGCTTCAATTCTAAGCAACCTGTTTATAGAAAGCTATGGAAGACAGCTACTTGGTCAACTGATTAGGAGAGATTCACAGTTGTACCTATTCCAAAGAAAAGTGACCCAACAATTGCTCAAACTGCTGGACGATATCATGGATATCACGCTCAAGTAGAATTTTACTCAAGATCCTGTGACAGTGATTGCAGACATACATTGACAGGGAATTGTCAGATGTTCAGACTAGATTCAGAAAAGGTCATGGAACAAGTGATATCATTGGTGATGTCAGACTGATCTTGGCTGACAGCACAGAATAACAGAAATAGGTCTAATTGTGTTTTATTGACTGTGCAAAGACTTTTGACCTTGTGGATCATAAAAAACTATGAATAGCCTTGAGGAGAATGGGAATTCCAGAACACTTCATTGTGCTTTTGGGACTCTGTACATGGATCAAGAGGCAGTTGTGCAAATGGACCAAGGGAATACTGTATGGTTCAAAATCAGGACAGATGTGTGACAGGGTTGAATCTTCTCACCATACTTATTCTTTCTGTATGCTGAAAAAAATATCAGAGAAGATGGGTTATAAGAAGGAGAGTTTGGGCTGAGCCCTGGTGGCGTAAGGGTAGTATGCACACTATCAGCCCACAGGGTCGATGGTTCAAATCCAGCAACAGCTCTCCAGGAGCAAGGCTGGGCTTCCTACTCCCACCAGGGCAGTGATGCCACACAAACAAAGCAAAACAAAACAAAACAAAAATAGGCTAAGAAGGAGAGTTTGGCATCAGGATTGGAGGAAGGCTTAAGAATCACCTATGATATGCAGATGACACTCTAGCTTGCTGAACAATGAGGAGCATTTGTTAAGGAAGATCAAGGACTGCGGCCTTTCGTATGGATTATGACTGAATGTAAAGAAGACCAAACTTTTTACAACTGGGCCAATAGACCACATCAGGATAAATGGAGAAGAGGTCAAAGTTGTCAAGGATTTTGTTTTTCTTGGATCCACAATCAATGCTCCCGGAGGCAGCAGTGAAGAGATCAAAAGGTGCATTGCGTAGCATCAATCTGTTGCACGAGATCTCTTTAGAGCATTGCAAAGCAAAGATTTAACTTTGAGGACTAAATTTTATTTTGAGGGCTTGGCCGTGTACCCAAGCCATGGTATTTTCAATTGTATAAAATGCAAGTCAAAGTTGGATATTTCCTAAAGAAGATCAAGGGCGCTTTGGTGTGTTTGAGTTGTGATGCCGGGGAAGAAGATTGAAAACAACATAGTCTGCCAAAAGGGCAAACAATTTTGTCTGGGAAGAAGTATGGCTGGAATGTTCCTTAGAGGGAAGCTTAGCAAGACTTTGTTTTGTATACTTTGGACATGCTGTCAGGGTTGTTCAATCCTTAGAGTAGGGTATTGTGCTTGATAAAGTAGAAGGATAATGAAGACGAGAAAGACTCTCCTGGAGACGGATTGGCACAGGGACTGCAGCAATGGGCTCAAGCATCCTTCTGTGTGCACAGGGTCACTAGGGGTAAGAGCTGGCTCAAGGGCATCTAATGAGAACAATACCCATGGATGACAGTGAAAATCCAAATTCCATTTGCAGACTTCTTGGGTAGATTTTAAGTCTCTGTTTAATTGTTTCTGATCATAAACCTGGGAAGTGATTAGTTTTGCTTTGGAAAATCGATTACTTCCACGTTACCTAGCCAGCCAGAGAGAGGCTACCTCTCTGAGAGGCTTGCCAAAGTATATACTTTATGGAAAATACAATACTGAAAGTTGCACAGTTCATGCCTCAACTGCCTTGCTGAAGTGGCCTTGGACCAATCTAACAAGCTCGTCTACCATAATGTATGTGTCCCAGTCAAATCTGTTGCTGAATCTGTTAGTGTTTTCCATGAAGCATGACTTTGTGACAGTTTCCTTTATTCTCGATGTCCTAGCTAAGTGGCTGTGGGTCTATGAATCCTTGGAAGCCATTATGACTAATGCTGATAGCCTCCTTCCTTTGGATGATATGTCTTAGACCTGTGTAAGACTTACCAAATGTTCTTTTTGAGTTATTTTTGAGACTTGGGCTTTCTTTTGTACCCTAAAATGCTTGCCGTGTGAAATCTCGAACCTGCCAAGTCACTGGATGTTTTGCTGAGTTTTGCGGCTGGGAAAACCCATGGTCTGATCCTTCCGTTCCCTTGGCCCCCAAATGCCTCTCATGGACTCCGCAGGTCTTGTTGGTAGCCTTGCAACTCTCTGCTGACAGAGATGGTCTACCTGTGGATGCACCATCCCAACATTTATCAAGCAGCAGGGCACATGCTGAGCCCTGAAGGCACCGTGGTTACCCATTGGGCTGCTAACTCTAAGTTTAGTTGTTTGGAACCACCAACTGTTCCTCAGGAGCGAGATGAGGCTTTCTACTCCCATAAAGACGTACACTCGCAGAAACCCACCGAGGCAGTTGTCCTTTGCTCTGTCGGATCCCTCTGTGTCAAAATCAACTCCATGGCCGTGAGTGTTTTGGAGAACACTGGCACCAACCATTCAGAGCACAGTCTGCGGCTGCATCCAAAGAAAGTCCAAGGAGTCTGGGGGAGCCTCGAGGCACTTGAGGTAGCAGAGTGGAGTCTTCAAGGCTTACCCACCACCAGAGGGTACAACAGCGACCTCCACATTTCAGAAATAATTTAATACACGAGAACACAGATTAAGTCTTAAACAGGATGTGACAAGATAAAGATGGGGGAGATCATTACCATGATGCCTTAATGGGTTTATAGAGAAGGTGAGACTTCCATCAGATGTGAGAAGGCAAAGCAAACTGCCACAGAAGCATGCCTGGCAACAACCCCATCCATCACAGTTGCAGGGAGGACTATCACCAAGGGAATGGGACCGTGATTGGGACACTTACACTATGGTAGACTGCAGAACCTGCAAGGTTGGTTCAGGGTCACCAGACCAAGGCAGTCAGGGCATCACTCAGACCTATGTGGTCCCACTGTGGGATCTCCATGAAGCAGACACTCACCCAGTCAATTCCCAAAGAGAGGCTGTCCTAGCCTGGGCTGGATAGGGATGGTGGTGGTCATCCACTTTGTAGTGCATCTGCCTGAGGGCAAGATGTTCATCCTCATGGCTAATACTTAGAAGGAATTAAATTCACACGGGGGATCTGCAAATGGATTTTGGATTTTTACTGTTAACCTTCTACAAAACTAGTGCTCAGAATTTTGCTTTCTAATAGTTTTGTTGAGATATATAATTCATATATCATACACTTCCATAGTGCAAACTTATTTGTTTATTTATTTTTAAATCATTTTAATGGGGGCCCTTACATCTCTTATCATAATCCATACATCCATTCATAGCGTCAAGCACATTTGTACATATATTACCATCATCATTTTCTTTCTTTCTTTTTTAATTGGAGATCATACAACTCTTATCACAATCCATCCATCCACTCATCCATCCATCCATCCATTCATCATTCATTATGTCAAGCACATTTGTACATTTGTTGCCATCATCATTCTTTTTTTTTTTAATTTTTTTTGGGGGGGCATTACTGCCTCTGGTGGTCGTGGGCGCTACCCGGTGCTGCTCCTGAGGGCCACCGCTGGATTGAACCGCCAAGCCCGCGGGCTGCAGTCCCGCACTCAACCACTTAGGCCACCAGGGCTCAGCCCCTGCATCATCATTCTTAAAATGTTTGCTTTCTACTTGAGCCCTTGGCTTCAGCTAGTTTAAACATATTTGTAGAGTCATGTGCACATCACCAAGATCAGTTTTACAGCATCCTTCCCACTCCAGTTATCACCATTTGTTCCCAATTTCCCTCCATCCTGCACCCTCTACCCACCCTGATGAGCCATTACACTAATTATTGCTACTATACATCTGCCCCTCCTGGAATTCATAAACTAGGAAACAGCTTCCCCCCCAATAACAACAAAAAAGAAAGGCTACTGGCAATATTAAAATGAGCCAGAGAAGATACCTCTGTGGGGAAGAAAGAAAGAAATATTTCAAACTAGAACAGATCCCAAATGGATCAAGAGGGAGATCAAATGGTCAAGTATCATATTGTAACTTAGTTCCAACCACCATAATCAAGTTATAACAGTCTATGTCTGATAGCAAGATTATTTGCTTGCCTTGATTGTGGTCAGAGGGGATCGATTCATCAGTGGCTAAATCCACGTGGGGACCCTTTAGATGGATTTTGGGCTCCCACTGTCATTCATACCCTTCTGAAAATTAGATGCCCACAATTTAAACTTTGATATCTTTTTCTCCTTCATATTTGAATTTTGTAGCTTATCATCCTTGGATCACACAGGCTGGTATGTTCCTTTTATGTGGTGTTAGTTGATGCCTGACGTAGCCTCACCTAGTCTTGTATGGATACAAGTCTATAAGACCTTAGACATGATTGTTTTAGCTAGCGGGGCACCATCTGTCTTCTTCACCACACCTTGCTGTAGCACTCATCTCTTCAGTGATCTCTTCATGAGGGGGAGCATTGAGCCATACCATAAAAGCTGACAGTCCTTGGATTGGGGTTAGAATTAAATGGGACTCCGGAATAGCTTGACTTCTCCATGGATTGATTATATATGATTCCGGTTCACTTTGCTGTTGTTAGATGTCAGTGAGTTCTTCTGACTCATAGTGACCTTATGCACAACAGAAGAAAATCACTGCTAGATCTTGTACAGTCCTCACAATTTTTCTTAAGCCTGAGCCCATGGTTGGAGTCATAATGTCAATCAATGCCCTTGAGGCTCACTTTAGAGGTCTCATTATCATTTTACAACAAAGCACGCTGTTAATCATCCCCTGGAGGCATTAGGCAATGATATTGCTGCACTCATTAATTGATGCAATGGCTAATAATTTGACGTGCTATTGAGAAAAGGAAGTTCTCTAAGTGTGACCCAGCTCTGAATCAGAATCGAGTTGGTGACTTGTACAGAGTGAATTCTAAACGACTGAGTGCTCAGGACTTAAGCGCTACTCCATCAACAAGGAAGTGTTTGCATAGTTGGTCACGTTGCTCTTTATTGATTTTCCATCCTGTCACCTGAGATCTAGGTCCCAATGCCCTTGATCATGCGTGGCAGCCCCCCTAGTCGTGAAGACCTCCGATTCCTTCAATGAAAGCACAGGGGGAGGGTCTGGAGCCCTGCATTGCCCATTAAGAACTAAGGCTAATGGGGGTATGAGTAATGTAATTGATATTCCTCAATTGTGTATCTGAGACCTGTTCACCTGGCAAATGTTGTGTTAGATAATATGTTTAAAACAGTAAGATCAGGGCTGAGCCCTGGTGGTGTAAGTGGTTGAATGTGGGACTGCAGCCCTGGCGGTTCAAATCCAGCGGCGGCTCTCAGGAGCAGCACAGGGTAGCGCCCACGACCACCAGAGGCAGTGATGCCCCCCCCCCCAAAAAAAAAACAAAAACAAACCCAGTAAGATCAAAGTCAAATGAAAGCAAGCAAAGCAAAGCAAAACAAAACAAAACAGCCTACTATGACGACAAAATGGAGCCCAACAGGGAACTAACTAACCCTTGCCACTGTTTTACTTAACCTGACCCATTATTTCCGTTCTACTGTGGCTTCCCCATCTTGATAAATGTTCTTTGAGAAGTGAGACTCCTCTAGAAACCCAATTTGGAAGCAGAACAAGAGGTCCTTTGCTTTCCATCCACCTCCCCCCCCCCCCCCCCCCCCCCCCCCCCCCCCCCCCACTT
>PVJH01013767.1:0-59216 GCA_004026705.1 Nesogale talazaci
CCACATCCCTATTTAACTCACCTATTTAGTGTGTAAAAAAATAACCAGATCCTGGGGAATGGCAGTGGGTTATCATAAACTTAACCACAGGTGGTAACTTGAATTGAAGCTGCCATTCCAGATGTAATTTCATTACTTGAGCAACTTAATACTTCTTCTGGTACTTGGTATACGGCTATTGATCTGGCCAATGCTTTCTCAATACCAGTTTTTAAGAACTGTCAGAGGTAGAGGCAACAGTTTACTTTGACATTTCTCCTCCAGGAATACATCAGCTCTTCTACCCTGTGCCATAATTTAGTCTGAAGGAAACTTGATTGCCTGTTTCTTCCCCAAAATATCACACTAGTCCATTATTTTGATGACATTATGCTGATTAGATGCACTAAGGGGGCTGTATCAAAGAGTCTAGATTCATTGGTACAACATTTACATGCAAGAGGTTGGGAAATCAACCCAATGCAGATTCAGGCACCCTCCATCTCAGTAAAATGTCTAGATGTCTAGTGGTGTGGGGCAAATTGAGATATTCCTACTCAAGATGTGAAGAATAAGAGCAGCTGATACTTAGGGCTCAATAGAAAATAAGGTGGGAGAGATATGAGGAACCGATCACAATGATCTATATATAACCCCCTCCCTCCTTGGGGGACAAACAACAGAAAAGTGGGTGAAGGGAGATATTGGACAGTGTAAGACATGAAAAAATAATAGTAATTTTTAAATTATCAAGAGTTTGTGAGGAAAGCAGGGGGAAAATGAGGAGCTGATACCAGGGGTTCAAGTAGGAAGAAAATGTTTGGAGAATGATGATGGCAAAAATATACAAATGTGCTTGACACAATGGATGTATTATGGATTAATTGTGGTAAGAGTTATATGAGCCCCCAATAAAATGATTAAAAAAACCTCAAACAATACGAAGTTAGAAACAAACAAACAAAAAAGATTAAGAAAGTAAATGTCTAGAAAAAAATGAAGGCAATATATATGCAAATTCACCTGATTCAATCAATATATGGATTGGAACAAGTGTTGTAAGAGTTCCCAATAAAATGATCTTTTAATAAAAAAGAATCTAAAATCGTGTTTCTCTTGGGAACATGACAATATAAAGTCAGAAAATAGTAAAAAAAGAAACAAAAAAAAATAAGTGAAGAGGGCTGAGCCCTGGTAGCGTAGTGGTTGAGTGCGGGACTGCGGCCAACTGGCTTGGCAGTTCAAATCCAGCAGCAGCAAGGCTGGGCCTCCCACTCCTACCAGAGGGCAGTGATGCCTAAAAAAAAAAAAAAAAAAAAAGTGAAGAATAAGCTATTGCATCTGCCACCCCCCACCCCCCAACAACTAAACAGGAGGCACAATGCCTAATGGGCCTCTTCTGATTTTGGAGGCCACACATCCCTCATTTGGGGATTCTATTTTGATCTATTTATCAAGTGACACAAAAGGCCTCCAATGTTGAGTGTGGCTCAGACCAAGAAAAGGCTCTGCAACAGGCTCAGTCCACTGCTTTGCCACTGGGACCATATGATCCAGCTGACTCAATGCTGCTAGAGATATCAGCGGTAGATAGAGATGCGGTATAGAGTCTTTGGCAGGACCCTATTTGTGAATCACAGTGTAAACCATTGGGATTTTGGAGTAAAGTCCAGTCATTCACTGCAGACAATTACTCCCCTTTTGAAAAACAGTTGTTGGCCTGTTACTGGGCCCTAGTGGAGACTGAATGACTTCACCATGGACCACCAAGTCACCATGATGTCTGAGCTGCCTATCATGAACTCGACATTGTCTGACCCACAGAGTCATAAAGTTGGACATGCACAGCAACAGATATATACAACAATGGGCTAGAGCAGGACTGAAGGCACAAGTAGTCTGCATGAAGAAGTGGTCCAAATGCCCACAGTCTCCACTCCTGTCACATTACCTTCTTTCTCTCAGTCTACACCAATGGCCTCCTGGGGAGTTCCTTATGATAATTTAACTGAACAACAGAAAAGTCATGCTTGGTTCACAGATGGCTCTGTATGATATATAGGTGCCACTCATAAGTGGACAGCAGCAGTCACTACAGCCTCTTTCTGGGATCTTCCTATAGGACAATGGTGAAGGGAAATCCTCCCAAAGTGCACAACTTTGAGCAGTGCACCTGGCCGTTCAGTTCACCTGAGTGGAAAAATGGTCAGATGTAAGACCGTATACTGTGGCTGATGGCTTGGTTGAATGGTCAGCGAATTGGAAGGAACATGATTGTAAGATTGGTGACAAGGAGGTGTGAGGAAGAGGTATGTGCACAGATCTCTCTGAATGGACCAAGAAAGTAAAGATAATCATGTCTCATGTGAAGACTCACCAAAGGGTTACCTCTAAAGAGGAGGTCTTTAGCAATTAAGTGGATAAGATAACACACATCTGGGAGACTTGTCCTTTTCCCTCTGCCACTACTATCATTGCGCAATGGGCACATGAACAAAGTGGACATGGTGACAGGAATGGAAGTTATACATGGGTGCAGCAACATGGACTTCCACTCACCAAGGTTGACTTGTCCACTCGCGCTACTGAGTGCCCCATCTGCTAGCAGCAGAAGCCAACACTGAGTATTAAGATATGGCACCATTCCTCAGGGACCAGCAACCTGGAGGCAGGTTACATAGGACCACTTCTCTCATAGAGGGGGAAGCATTTTATTCTTTCTGGAATAGAAACCTACTCTGGATATGGATTTAACTTCCACCCACACAATGCTTCTGCCAAAACTACCATTCGTGGGCTTACAGAATACTTCATTCACTGGTTTGGCATCCCACAGAGCATTGATTCAGATCAAGGAACTCAATTTACAGCAAATGAAGTGTCGCGAGGGGCCCAGGCCCATGAAATTCACTGGTCACCTCATGTTCCTCATCATCCTGAAGCAGCTGTCTTGATAGAATGATAGATTGACCTCTTAAAGACACAATTATGGTGCCATGTAGGTGACAACAACTTGCAGGACTGGGGCAAATGTTCTCCAGGAAGTTGTATGCATAATAAACTAATGGTCAATATATAGTCCTATGTCTCATATAGCTAGCATGCCTGGGTCCAGGAATCAAGGGGTGGACGCTGGTGTAGCATCACTCACTATTACTCCTAGTGACCCACTTGCAGCATTTATGCTTCCTGCCCCAGCAACCTTATGTGCTTCAGGCATGGAGGTCCCAGTCCAGAACTCTCATACCTGGAAAGACAGCACGGATTTCACTGAACTTGTGGTTGAGAATGCCCCCTGGCGCCTTGGGCTTCTCATGCCTTTGGATCAATGAGTCAGGAAGGGTGTCATTATACTGAATGATGTGATTGAACCTGATTACCGAGGAGAAACTGGACAGGTGCTACATAATGGGGGTAAAGAAGAAAATGTCTGAAATCCAGGAGTTTCCCTTAGCTGTCTCTTAGTACTACCATGCCCTGTGATTAAAGTAAATGGTAACCTGCAGCAACTCAATCCTGACAGGATGTATATTGAACCCGCCTCTCAGGATTGAAGGTCTGGATCACCCCACCAGGCAACGAACCATAGCCAGTTGAGTTGCTTGCCAAGGACAAAGGTAATACAGAATGGGTGGTAGAAGAAGATAGTTCTACCTATCAGTTACTCAGCTGCAAAAACGAGGTTAGTCAGTTTATCTTCTTTATATATGCTTACTGAATATCTTTTCTTTTTCCATGCATGATGTACCAGATACAATTAGATTCAGTGTCTCTTCATTTATATGTACGATAGATGTTTGATGTTAGGTGTAAGTGTGTTTCATTAATTTCTGGAAATTATATATGGCTAAAGAATTATGTACAGGTGCCAAGTTGGCAAGAGGTGGACTGTGTGCCAACCTGGCCAAAAGGTCTCAGTTTAATTGGAAAGCAAGGAGATAAATGGTTTGGTAAATCTCTTCTCTCTCTCTCTCTCTCTCTCTCTCTCTCTCTCTCTCTAACTCTCTCATTCTCTGGTGATCAGACCAGGGTTGGATCATGTCAATAGAGCTTGAGGTTCCTTTGAGACTTGCTTTGCCTTACTGCTGATATATACATCACTTGAGCTTGGGACTGTTGGATCCTGTCTTCTTGCTGACTGTGATTCACCCTGCTGTTTGCTGCCTGTGGCTGAACTGTGCATTTCCTGAGAGAAGACTCAGCTGTCTGCTTCCTTGACCTTGGACTCAGCAGCCCTCGTGAGTTGAAGGACTTCCAGTATATTAACTGTTTCATGGAAGTGAGTTGAATTGAGTCCTCTGTACTGCTGGGTGAACTAATTAGCTGTTATATTCCTTTGTGCTCTCTCTCTCTCTCTGTCACTATTTATTTATTTTGCTATATAGTCATATATGTCCTGGCTTTGTTTCTCCAGAGAAACCTGTCTAGCACATGGAATAAATTCACAGACTCACATTCTTTACCTTTAGTCCATGTGATCTTTCCAGGGCAACTCTCGAGCCCAATGGTAAACAGCAAGTGGTGGTGCCACATAACAGATCATGGTTAGTGATGCGGGATGATGGAGGTGATGAGGAAAGATGACTATTTCACCATTGGGTTTAGGGGTTTGCGGGGTCTTTACACTATATAAGGAGGGATAGGGACAGAACATACTAGAAACAAGGACATAGGTTTTTTGTTTTTTTTTTTTGGCATCACTGCTCTCAGGTGGTGGGAGTAGGAGGCCCAGCCTTTGCTCCTGGGAGCCGGAATTGAACCTCCATCCCAGTGGGCCGCAGGGTGAGTATTTTTTAACAAGACAAGGGAAGGAAAGTTTAACTTTGGAAACAATAAAATTGTTACTGCTCATGATTAAGAGGGAGCTCTTCCATATTGTTTTACTAATTGTTCTTGTTGTCCAAGATTTTCCCAGTCCTAGATTACTTTGTGTATCCACCATGGTTCTTCTAATGACTTAGGAGAACCAAACTGCCAAATTGCATCTGACTGACTATAATTTCTGTTCTTTTGTTGCTTAGAGAGATTTATATAGAATTGGGCTTAAAGGGACAAGCCTATTTAAACACTGGAGCACTTGATATTTGTGTGTTGTACATGTTGGAGGTCTGGGTTAGTTTTCTCAACTAATTTGTCAGAAGCAATTATAATTACAATCAATAACACTGGTTTTATTGTATATCAAATTTTATTTCATTACAGTTACTCAACAAAGGTTGAAGCCTCTCTAATCTGTTTCAGTTGTTTTGGCCACCAAACCAGGGATATGACTAGATTTGTTTCCAAGAGTTGTTCAAAAGCATCACCTTGGGAAATGGTTGTTAGCACTATTGCTTTGAAGGCATTTCCAACCTACCCCCAAAGTTTCCTTTATTGAATAATTTGACAACAGTACTAGCTTGGCTTGGTGTCTAAGAAGTTTCTTGGATTTTTTTTGGGGGGGCATCACTGCTCTCCTGTGGTGGGAGTAGGAGGCCCAGCCCCACTGCTGGAATTGAACCTCCGTCCCAGTGGGCCGCAGTCCCACGCACAACCACTACGCCACCGGGGCTCAGCCCAAGAAGTTTCTTTTATTTTTTATTAAATACTTGTATTGGGGGCTCTTGCAGCTCTCATCACATTCCATACATTCATCCACTAGGTCCAGCATATTTGTTCATATGTTGCCATCATCATTTTCAAAACATTTTCTATTTTAACCCTTGATATCAGCTCCTCATGTCTCCCTCCATCCCCTCTCCTCCCTCCCTCCTCATGAACCCTTGATAAATTATGAATTATTATTTTCATATCTTACATCATCCGCTGTCTCCCTTCACCCTAAGTAAGTTCTTTTAATTTTGACAGAGCTCTGATGTTTTATGATCAGACCTGGTTGTAATGAATAGAAACAGAAGTGAGTATATATGTTGGAAGGTAAAACCATCACTACAAAAATATTTTAAAATGAAAACTCCCTAAGGCCTTCTGAATATTAGATGCTGATTCATCTTCTAACATGGTCAATGCAGACAAGATGCACATCAGAGCTTTGTGATCCTGAAGAGGAATCATTGGAATCAGCTTTTGAATCGGTAGTGATTCTTTCTTGTTCATGAAAAAGTTGTCACATCAGAAACCAAGAGTATTGCTTTAATTTCCTTTCTTCCTGACCTGATGGTGTGATCTCCAGATTACACTCTATTTCTAAGACAGGGTTTAACCTTTTACTTGAGGGTACAATTCTAACAATTTGCAATTTTTTTTCTGAAATCTATGCATGTCCATGAGATAAACCTTCATATGCTACACTCCTGCTTGGTGCAGATTCCTTTGTATGGTGAATGTTGACCATAAAACATCTCATTATTTTGGACAAAGCCATTACCATTCTTTCTGGCAGTCTATATATGTAGATGTGTGTGCATGGACATGTATGTGCGCAAGCGTTTTGATGGAAGGACTTACCTGTACGAGCTTCAGTTTAGTTTAAGAGATTTCTTAAAGTGATCATGCTAAGCAACTACTGGTCTAAGCAGGTCTAAGCAGGTGGACAGGAAGTCCACCACCTTGAATTCTCGTTGAAGCTTGCTAACAGCTTTGCTATGTGAACTTGGGTCTAAAAATTAAACTCTGTCCATTTCTTCACCTGTCAATGAAAAGAACCTCAGTGTCCTTTCCTTGTGGAAGGGTGCCCTGCTTGACTTGGGGGCCTGGTCCTCTGACAGTTGTAGTATATTCTGTTCCGTTTTGTGAAATACCCAGTCCATGAGAAGGAAATCTAGCTGGAACCAATATAGAAAATAACAAGATATTCATTTGTGGCTTTTCCAATGGGTTATTTTAAGGCACTGGTTCTCAACCTTCCTAATGCCATGATACAGTTCCTCTAGTTGTGGTGACTCCCAACCATAACATTATTTTTGTTACCACTTCATCACTATCACTTTGCTACTGTTAAGAATCATCATGTAAATATCTGATCTGCAGGATGTATTTTCATTGTGACAAATTGAACAGAATTATACATCATTAAAGCATAGTGATTATCATAAAACAATATGTAGGGCTGAGCCCCGGTGGCGTAGTGGTTGTGTGCAGGACTGCAGCCCACTGGAACGGAGGTTCAATTCCAGCAGTGGGGCTGGACCTCCTACTCCCACCACTGGAGAGCAGTGATGCCCAAAAAAACAAAAAACAATATGTAACTATATATTGTGAAATAGTTATGTGTTTTCCAATGGTCTTAGGCGACCCCTTTGAAAGGATCGTTTGACACCCCCTCCCCCACAAAGGGGTCGAAACCCACAGGTTGAGAACCGCTGTGTTAAGGGAAGACTTAGCCAAATGTTTTTTTTTTTGGGGGGGGGGGGCATCACTGCCCTCAGGTGGTGGGAGTAGGAGGCCCAGCCTTTGCTCCGTGGAGCTGGAATCGAACCTCCCTCCCAGGGGGCCGCAGTCCTGCGCACAACCACTATGCCACTGGGGCTCAGCCAAATGTAATGAGGAGGAGACCCCACATGGCAGGTATTCTGATGCAATCCTGGAGTGTGAGCACTTGGTTACTTATGCTAATTTGGAGATGGCTTGATTTGCTCCCTAAACTCCTGACTGACTGAAGTAAATAGTTACCAAACCAGTTGTGTAGCATTCCGTGATTTTCTAATTCGAGGGGGAAAAAGGCTGTTCAAACTAGAAGGAGCAAGAAATGAACATTTCTAGAGAGTTTCTCAGGTGGGGACTGTTTTACACTTCTCATCTTGGCGGATCGTCACAGGGTTCCTGGGAGCAGAGGTCATGCCCACTGAGACTCAGAGCAGTTCCCTACTGGATGAAATTCTTTTACAATGTACTGTAATTTGACTAAAGTCATAAATATAGTTTTGGTTTGCCTTTAGTCATTCTGTAGGATGTAAGTGCACCCCGATCACCGTCACCCCTATTCCCTATTATAGCATTTACTGCAGTGCATTTTTCACAATTTATAATTATATGTTTACTTGCTTTTTACCTGTCTTACCAGCTAGAACTTAAGTTTCATGTAGGCAGTGATTACCTCAATGTCAGTCTTGTTTACCACTGGGTCACCAGTGCCCTGTTCCGTAACTGGCAGATAACAGACAACCCACAAATAATCCTTTAGTCATAAATGAAGGTATTCAAAAGTGTGATTGAATACAACACCACCACCAAAACTCAAACTTTGTTCTCTCTGCTGATGCTGCTTCCTATGTTTAAAGATGGAAAAGTTGAGGCCCAGAGATGCTAGCTCAGTGACCCTGGAGGCTTAATCTAAGTTAAGCCCTGTCATGGCACAAGGATCTGGATGATGGTGACTAAGATTGTCTTCTAATTAGATTTACCATGGTTTTAAAAGTGGGTGATACGATCCTACATGAGGGCGCTTCAACGAACCAGGGGAGCTGCAAGAGCAGATACCTACACTTTATTCTAGACTGTGGACTACAGTACAAATGTTTGCAATTGCCAGAGGGGCACCAAATCTTTCTTTTTCCTGAAAAGGGGACAGTAGGCGACATCATTTTGGGAACATGTGCCATAGAACCCTCAAACAAGCAGCATAAAGGATTCAAGATCAAGTATATAAAGAGGGAGTGGAGACAGGTCACAGAGACCTGTCAAAGAGGTGTGGTTGTCAAGACCCATGCTCCAGTGGTGAGAAACCTGCCAGGCAAGACAGCTCTGAAACCAGGCCTACTGCATGTCCTTTCTCAAGGGACTCACTGTATTATTATTGTTGCTGTAAGGACGTAAAGAACATGATTTTTTTTAGCTCATCATTTACATATTGATACCATGCAATGCTAGCAGTTACATGAATCGGGTTGTACCGCCCTCATCCATAGTCATTATCAAACCAGGAACTCAGGGGAGTGGTCTCATCAGATTTCTGCTTTGTTATCATCATCTCTGGCTGCTTGTGGAAGATGGGTGGAGGGGCCAGGGTAGGCATGTGGAGGTCAGTTGGCAAGTTCTGGTAGCCAGTCAGGGACATTAGAGCAGTGTTGCCGGAGATGGAGAGAGGTAGATAGACACCAAAGATGTTTAAGTAGTAAAATCAGCAGGATTTGATAATGATGTGTAAAGGGGTCACTGATTAACTCACTGTCATCGAATCAGTTATAACTCATAGTGGCTTTATATATATATATATATATACATCACTGCCTCTGGTGGTCACGGGCACTACCCAGCTGCCGCTGGATTTGAAGCGCCAAGCTCGCGGGCTGCAGTTCCGCACTCAACCACTTACACCACCGGGGCTCAGCCCCATAGTGGCCTTATAGAACAAGGTAGAACTGCCTCTGTGGATTTCTAAGATGATAACTCTTTCCAAGAGCAGAAAGTCTCATCTTTCTCCCATGGAGCAGCTGGTGGTTTCAAACTGCTGACCTGATGGTTCGTAGTCCCACTTGTAACAAACTATGCCACCTGGGTTCCGTAAAGGGAAAGGGAGGAAGAAGTGATATGGATAGTTTTCAGATTTTTAGCTTAGGTAACTGGATGGATGGAGGTATCATAAGGTCACTGTATCTAAGAATGAAGTACATAGAAATCCCTGAAAGACAGAAATCATCCAAACAGAAATGCCTTCAAATCCCAGCTCGGACATTTCTAGCAAAAGAACTAGAAACCAAGAAGCTCACCTAAAAGACCCAGGAAAGCTAAGAATTTCTTAAAAAAGAAGAATCAAGAAGGAGGTCCAGCACGGCCTGACCTCAAAACCTACTACATAGCCTTAGGAGTCATTGCAGTTTGGTACAAGTCCAATGAGAGCTACATGGACCAATGGATCCAAACAGAAAACCAAGATGAGAAATGGATCAGCCTAAAGTCATCTAGCCTTTCACAAAGGACCTAGAAAGATCCAATGGGAGAAAAAAGAGCTTCTTCAACAAATGGTGCTGGACAAATGGATTCTCCATATGCAGAAGAATGAAACAAGACTCATACCTTTCCCCATGAACAAAAACAAACTCAAGATGGATTAGAGGCCCAAATGTAAAAAAAAAAAAATCCTAAATGTAAACCCCAAAGCTCTCAGGATCATCAAGGAGAAGACTGGAACAAACTTAAGGGTACACGTAGTCTTCCCAGTATAATGGAGGAGGCAAACACAGCAGAAGACAGGATTGGGGCTTGCTGACATTACATCATTTATGCTCAAAAAAGACTTTCCTAGGAAAGCGAAATGAGAACTCATGAATTGTGAAAAAAATTTTCACTATGACACACTGGACAAAGGGCTAATTAAGAAAATATACAGAACTCTGCAACCTCTCAATAAGAACATAACAAGAGGGGGCTGAGCCCTGGTGGTATAGGTGATTGAGTGCAGGACGGCAGCCTGTGGCCTTGGTGGTTCAAATCCAGCGGTGGCTCTCAGGAGCAGCACTGGGTAGCACCCATGACCACCAGAGGCAGTGATGCCCCCCCCCCAAACCAAACCAAACCAAACCAAAACAAAAAAGATCATAACAAGAAATGGGGAAAAGACATGAAAAGACAGTTCACCAAAAATGAAGTAAAAATGGCTAACAAACATATAGAGAAATGCTCACAATCATGAGTCCTCAGAGAGATGCAAATTAAAACTCTGAGATACCACTTTACCCCCACAATGCTATCCTAAAATAAAAAAACAAATAAACAGAAACCACAAATCCTGGAGAAGATGTAGAGAAACTGGAACTCATATATACTGCTGGTAGACTTGTAAATATATACAGCCACTGTGGAAAACAATATGGCAATACTTGAAGCACCTGAGAATTGAAATCCCATAAGATCCAGCAATACCACTATTAGGCATATCTCCTAAAGAAACAAAAGACACATCACGATTGGAGGTGTGCTTTCACATGTTCATAGCAGCACAGTCCACAGTAGTGAAAAACTGGCAGCACAATGGAAGATTGTATAAAGAAACTAAATGGTGGGCTGAGCCCCGGTGGCGTAGTGGTTGTGCGTGGGACTGTGGCCCACTGGGATGGAGGTTCAATTCCAGCAGTGGGGCTGGGCCTCCTACTCCCACCACCGGAGAACAGTGATGCCCCCCCCCCCAAAAAAAAAGAAACTGAATGTTGATGGCAACATATGTACAAATGTACATGATCCAATTGATGTATAGATTGTTATAAATAAAAAGTGAAATCCCTAATCAAAAGGAAGAAAGAAAGAAACTAAGGTACATATACACAATGGATATGCACCCCTAAAAAGCAGCAATGAAAGTATTACACACCACATGACAATGGGAGGATCTGGAAATCATTATGCTGAGTGAAGTAAGTCAATCACAAACAGAAATGTATTGTGGATGTCCACTGCTATAAGAAGAAACACTAACTGAACAAATCTTAAGAACCAATTCTAGAACAAAAGGAGAAAAAGTTACCTAATGGTCATGAACCATACAGCATCTCCCTTTTATGCACTTCACAAGAGCCAACTTGAAGGAGGAGACTCCACATTTTCTGGAGTCACTCCTTCCAGGGGGCTCATAGGAAGATGACCATCCCCTTGAGGATAAACAACATCAACACAAAACTGAGTCAAATCAATGGGGCCCCACACGAATGGTAGGAGACTCTTCCAGAAATTTAAGCCAAGACCAGAAGAGGGGACTATCTACATTGTGGAAGAGACACTAATACTTCTGTTGGTGAGTATGGTGAGTGATTAGAGGGAATTAACTTTGCAGTGGGAAGAGATGCTAAATAATGAGTGTAGGGAACCCAAGGAGACAATAGACCAGATTTTATGTTCCTGGGTAGACACTACAATTATGTTTCTACACTACCTTCCATGAACCGCGTCATTATGGTCATGGAAGCTGACCTTGCAGGCAGCTTGGCATAGTGCAGGGGCTACACCAGAAGGACTTAACACAGAGGCCCTAATGAATGATCTGAGTTCTAACTCAAAGTTGCCTGCACCCTTGGACTGAGGGCGGGGGTACTTGGTTGGGAGAAGAAGCAGAGAGTGGTTGCTCTGGGACTATGAAAGTGGTGGTCATTGGACCTTGAGGGGAATCCCCAGCTTGGTGGGTGTCCAATGGAAAGGGACCCAAGATCTCGATGCCCACCTTGCAGTCGTACAAGTTCTGATCCATTGAGCAGGGATCTGCACTCGGAAGAACTGATCCAGGAAAGCCCTCCCCAGCATCAATCTCCATACTTAGGATCAACAGAGCCCAATCGAATGGAAGATCAAACTGTGTAGGGCAAAAACTCATGGGTTTCTGATCAAGATGGAACTGTACTCACATTGACTCCTCATACTGACAGTCTCTAGAGTGCTGGGACATTGGGAAAATGGATGATGATAATAGTGCAATTGACTTATAATACCCCAAGGGGGTGATTAACAATGCTGTACTTCTTTGTTTATATATTGCTTTCCTGATTGTAGCTTGATTCCCCACCCTCTCTCTTTGTGTGTGTTTGTATGTGTGTCCTGTTTGCTTGGTTGCTAGTTGGCTAATGACTGCTAGTGATGCAGTTGGTTTTAAAGAGTTTTGATTTTGTCATATACAACGGCCAAAGTAAACCTGAGACACGCAAATCCATGGACAAGCAGGTGGAGTCTTTGCTCGAACTTAACTCTAGCCCAATTCAAGACCAGTTAGTTCTGATAGCATGGCCCTGCTCAATATTCACCTTAATGAAATAATCACTGTAGAGAAAGGTGCTGTAGCAAAGTGTGGTGAAGAAAGTAGATGGTGCCAGGTTATTAATCAGAATAGTGTTTGAGGTTTTAAAGACTTGTATTCAAACAGCAGCCATCTAAGTAGGAATCAACTAAGTCCACGTGGAAGAAGCACATCAGTTTGTGTGATCTAATATGTCAATTAAAAATTTGTTTTTTTGTTTTGTTTTGTTTTTGGGCATCACTGCCCTCTGGTGGTGGGAGTAGGAGGCCCAGCGTTTGCTCCTGTGGAGTCGCTGCTGGAACTGAACCTCCATCCCAGTGGGTTGCAGTCCCGCGTACAACCACTACGCCAACAGGGCTCAGCTTAATTCAAAATAAAAATTTGAATATGGCAAAGGGAAAAGTATCAGAGCTAAAATTATGCACGCCCAATTTGTGGAAAGCTATGGAGGATGCTGGGAGCCCAAAACTTACCTTCAGAGAATCTAATTAGACTGAGTCATTGACAGATCCCTTTTAGCCACAGGCAAGAGTCTCAAACAGCCTGACTATTGGGTAGACCATTGCAATCTTGATTATGTGGATCAAATTCAATACTTGGTCAGTTGACCTCTCTATAAACCCAACCTGAATTTTTTCTAGCTGCAAGTATCTCTTACATATTCCATGACAGAAATGTCATCCCTGGCTTTTTGAATGTTTGTGGGGGTGTTTTCTCTTACTCCCTACTTGTATTTTTGTCTTTATATTATTATTATTTTATCCTTATCACCTTATTTAGATTTTTAAAAAATGGTTTCTGTTGGGTTTCCCAGTTTGTGAAGCACAGGATGAGTGGATGCATAGTGATAATAAATTATACAAGGGTTGCTAGGGGATGCAGGGGTGAGCGTGCATGATAGGGAAGGAAAAGGAATTTGGAGAGTAACCAAAGAAGGTGGGAGGTGGGGAGCACTAGAAGTGACTGTGATTGTTCAACTCATTTTAAAGGCAATTTAATCATGGGGGAGGGATGTTCTAAAATGGATGTGGTAATGATTATACAAATCTTCTTGATATGATTGAATGATTGAACTATTAAATTATATGATTTGAGGATTAGGTACCAATAAAACTGTTGAAACTAATGATAAACCGAACCCTGGTTTCATTATCTCTAAAATGTGGGTGATCCCAACCAACATGATAGAATTGTTATGGAAATAAAATACAATGAAAAAAATTTAAAAAGTTTCCCAATATATTTGAAGATAATGAAATATGGAGTGGGGGGGTTGAATTCAGTTGGATTTTATGTATATATGGGGACTCCAAGTGCTGTATAGCTCCCATGACCACCAGAGGGCAGTGATGCCCAAAAGACCCCCCAAAAACAAAAATAAGAGTGTAGAGGTGGAGTCTAGCCTGTCAATCTGGAGATAGTCAATGAGACCTCTGTGTGGGCATGGCTTTCTTTTCTGAGAATTCTGGGAAATCTGGTACCTCCTTCTTGGAAGCAGGAGACACTCACTCCCTTGGAGACACTCGACTGACCAGGCTGGCTCCCTGCAAGACATCCCTGAAGAGAAGCCACATGACCCTACCCTTATATGGCCAAATATCTGGACCAAGAGGAGTCATGTGGAGACTCCTCCCAGCGCTGAGGTGCTTCTACTACCATGAACTTCACACTCACTGGCCTGTGATCTTCCTGTGTTCAGCATCATTGCATGTGTTTCATGAGTCTGGAGAGGACTTTATAGATTGCTGCTGGACATATGGGCTAATATAGGACTTAGGACCTTAGACCAGACTGGGTTGGGGGCTGGCAGGGGAGATGATGGAAATGAGTGGTTGTGGTGGTTGTGGTTACTGTTAGTACCACAGCTTCAGAATAAACTGTCTTCAGCTCCATCTGCTTGAACCACTCATCTCCATCATCTGCCCTGCCGCCGCCCCCACAGATCCTTCAACATTGAGTCCAGCACCTTGTGTTCAACATCTATCCCACCATATTCTGAATTCCTTTGTCCCAGTTATGATACCACACCTATCTGACAAAATCCCAAGTCGGGATCAACATGAAACTCCCACTTTCACTGCTTCTATGCTTGAATAGCTGAGCATGACACAACCCAATGGGGAATTGATGTCATTATCTCAGAGCTATTTTTCTCACTGCTCATATCTTTCGTTCCCAAATTTCTTACAACCCTGACTTGGGAGGGAAACGGAATGTTCTGATAATCTCTTAAATGGCACTTGAAGTTAGGTGAGAAAGACTAAGAGTTGACAACAATGAAGAAATAGTCTCCCAGTCAAGACTGTCTGCTTTCAGCACACAACTATCAGGCTGGAATTAAGATGAGAATGTTCTTGTCTCAGTAGAACACTGTGGAGGAGTGATAATGGCTAAGAGCCAATGGAATAATAGACTCAGAATAAGAGATGATTTTTCCACAAGAGGATGAAGCTTCAGCTTCAGAATCCCTTAACTGAATTGATAAATCCCAAAGCCCTGCACTGTATTCATAATTGTGTACTCTTTTCCTTTAAAGGGTTCTCTCAATTGTGCAAACTTTGTGCCCCATCCAGATCACACTCTGATTTGCATGTTATTAGCTTGAATAATTGTTTTCCATCTCATCCAAGAGGCTATGGAAGACTCCAGGAACTAAAATACCCACCCTCTGGAAAGAAGGGTAGCTAGATGGTTGCTGTAGGGTTGATGCTATCTTATGGTGACCTTTTGTAGCCCAGGATGAAATGTTTTCCAATCCTGTGCCATCTTTACTATCACCAAGATGTTTCAGTATGTCTTTTTGTCTAGTATACCAGTCCATCTGGCCGGCTTTCTACTTCCCTACACATGGTGTCTTCTTCTAGCACATATATTTATATGTCAAATATCAAGGTAGGAGACAGACTCTACTACGGTCTCTACTCAAATCATCCCTCAATGTAAGAACACTTTGTTCTAATAACTTGGCATCCTGTGCTGCTCACCTTCCTGGCACAATTGCTGAGGTAAAAATGGGTGCAAAAGCAAATGTGGAAAAGAAAGCTGATGGTCACTAGCTATTACAAGATATAGAATTTGGGATCTTAAAGGCTTGAAGTTAAACAAATAGCCATGCAGCAGGGAAGCAAGAAGCCCACATGGAAGAAACACACCAGCCTGTGTGATCATAAGGTGTCAACGGGATCTGGTGTCAGGCATCAGAAGACCCCAAACAATCATACCAATGCGAATGAGGTGGGTCAGAGGAGAGACCTATTGTATATACCTACATTGTATATCCCCTCACTGAAGATTCACAAGGAAGGAACGAGCCAGCCAGAGTGCAGTACAGCACCAACGAAACACACAACATTCTTCTAGTTCTTTAATGCTTCCTCCCCTCCAAGCTCCCACCCCGCCCACTATTATGATCCCAATTCTACCTTACCAATCTGGCTAGACCAGAACATGTGCATGGATACAGATAAGAAGCACAGGGAATCCAGGAGAGATAAAACTCCTCAGAACCAATAATGAGAGTAGCAATACCAGGAGGAAAGCGGAAGGTGGTGGAAGAAAGGGGGAACTAATCACAATAATCTACATATAGCCACCTCCCTGGGGGGTGGACAACAGAAAAGTGGGTGAGGGGAGACATCGGACAGTATAAGACATGAAAAAAATAACATAAATTATCAAGGGCTTGTGAGGGAGGGAGGAGGGGGGAGGGAGGAAACAAACAAGGAACTGATATCAAGGGCTCAAGTAGAAAGAAAATGTTTTGAGAATGATGATGGCAACAAATGTACAAATGTGCTTGACACAATGGATACGAATGGATTGTGATAAGAGTTGTGGGAGTCCCCAATAAAATGACTTTTTTAAAAAAAGAGTAAATATTTAGAAAATAATAATGGCAACACGTACAACTATGCTTGAGACAATTGATATATGGATTGTTATAAGAGCTATAAGGGCCCCCAATGAAATGATCATTTAACAACAACATCAAAATGATATTAAAAACACTTTAAAATATGCATCAATAGGAAATGGTCATGCATATTTAAAGTAAAAAGAAAGTTATTATGTGCCGTGGCATTGCTTCTGACTTATAGAGGTCCTATGTACAACAGAACAAAATACCGCTGGGTCTTCGCCATCCTGATTTACCTATGTTGGAACTCCTTGTTGCAGTCACTGTACTGATCTATTTCATTGAGGGTCATCCTTTTCTTCTTGACCCTCTTTTGTCCCAAGCTTGATATCCTTTTCCAGGGACATCTCTCATGCAGTTCAGAGTACATGAGACAAAGTCTCACCATGTTTCAGGACAGATTTGTTTGCTCTTCTGCCAATCCAGGGTACTTTTAGTATCCTTTGCCAACACCGTCGTTCAAATACTTCAATTCTTCTGCACTCTGCATTAGCCAGTTTCCACCTGCGGATTAGGCAATCGACTACACTAGGGCTTACCTTAGTCCTCAAATAATATGTTTGTTCTTTAAAGAAATATTTGGCAGAAAATTTACCCTGAGCAACACATCATTTGCATTTCTTGCCATTGCTTGTGGATCCAAGTAAAGTGCACTTTTGGACAATTTCAATATCTGTCCTCCACTTAGAGTGATGTTGCTTATGGGTCCATCGTGAAGATTTTTATGTATGTTGAAATGTCATCCATATGGATGGATATAGCCTTTGATCTTCAGCAGCAAGTGCCTCAGCACTTCATTTTCAGCAAGCTTGCTAAGGAGCCTTTCTCCAAACCGGATACCGTGTTCTTCCTTTGATCGGCCAGCCTCTTAGCTGATTTGCTCAGGAAAGCGTACAGAGGAATAATAGCTGAGTGCCTAGGGTCAAAATCTGAGACTCTCCAATACTTAATGGTCTGATAGTGGAAGATGACTTTAACAGGGACTAGAGAGAGAAGTAGGAGAATTAAGCATGCTGCTGTTATCACCCGGAGGCCAAGAAGAAGAAACCAAGGAAAGAGCATGCTGCACGAAGGAGGAAACGTTTGTCAGTGTGGAAAGGGGGTAAGATGAGGACCAACAACTGTCCTCCACATTTCAAAATGTGGAGATATGTTTTTTTCAAAACCTCAAGGAGAGGTGTTAGGGTGGAGTTATGGGAAGAGAAGCTCTCTAAGCATGAGGGTAGAAGTGAATGGTAGGTGAAAAGATGGAAACTTCTAGATAACTGAAGACACTTGACTTAAATCAGAAGGGTAAGAGATAGAGTAGTAATAGGAAGACCATGAGAAAGATCCAGTGGTCATTGATAGTTGGTGGTGTAAGCAATCACTCAAACAACAACCCATTGTCATAGATTGATGCAAATAGCAGTCCTATGAGACAAAGTCGGCCTTCCCACATGGATTTCACAGAGTATAAGCTGTGACTGAATCAGACAACCTCATCTTTCTCCCAGAGACTTCTTTAGCAGCTGAGCACTTAACCACTGTGCTACTAGGGACTCTTCCTGAGAGAACAGGGGAGGTAATCAACAATGCTCCAGTCTACTCCACAGACCAGCCCCTGGAATCTGGTTATCGATGCAAATTTGGGGGCCTCACTCTAGACCGACAGGATCAGAAACTTGGGATGGGGCTCAGCCATTTATGTTTTCAGAAGTCCTCCAGGGAATTCTGTCTCCTGCTTATGTTCTACAGGTGCTGGTGGCACAGTGGTTACACATTATCCTGCTAACTGCAGGGTCAGCAGTTCAAAACCACTGGCTGATCCTCAGGAGAAAAGCAATGAATTGCAGTCACAGAAACTCACAGGGGACAATTCTACCCTGTCCTAGAGGGTTTCCATGAGTCAGAATGGACTCAGTGTAAGTGAGTTTGTTGGTTTTGAGTTGCTGGCAGAGATAAAAAGAAGAATAGCTGTGGATAAGTAACTTGTGCCATAGATAAAAGTGAGAAATAGCTACCTTTTTTTCCTGTAGCAGGAAAGTAGGAGAATCAGGGAGGTTAGATATGGAAAAGTTTTTGTTTTGTTTTCTAATCCTTTTATTAGGCGCTCTTATAGATATCATAACATTCCATAGTTCCATCACCTCAAGCAATATTGTACAATTGCTGCCACAATCAGTTTCAAAACATTTTCTTTTTTTATATCAGTTCCCATTTATCCCTCCCCACTCCCCAGGAAACCTTATTATTATTTCTGTGGCCATATCTTACACATCCAATATATTCGGCCATGCTGCTCCATCCCATTGAGGATGTTATACAGTCAGCAGTGATATCAGCTCCCTATCCCCACCCACCCCACTCCCATCATACCTTCAGGAAACTGTTACTCCTGTTACTGAAGGGTTATCTATCTTAGCTTTCATGTATCAAATGATCTTAAATATACAAATGAACCTACGCAAATACATGATCAGTGTGGCAAAACAAATAAAAACATAATAGTAAGGGAAGGAAATTTTAAGGAACTAGAGGACAGTTATGTGGTTCTATACCACGTGCTGGATTTATCATTCTTCCCATGTGACCCTTCTGAAAGGGACTGTCCAATATTCTTACTGGTGGGTTTAGGATCTCCACTACAGTAAGTTTGGTATGAAGGAGCTCATTCATTCATTCACCCCAAACCAAATCAAACGTACGATCATGGCTTGGTACAGAATAGGGATTCTAGAACTCTTAGTGATGCTTACCCAGAACCTATTTATGGATGGAGATACAGTCATTGGATCAGAACAAGAGGATTCTACCCACTTTAAAATCAGGAATGCATCCTCTCACCATATTATTCAACTTGTATGTGGAGCAATTAATTCCAGAAGTTGGATATTATAAAGAAGAATGAAGCATCAAGGTCAGAAGAAGACTTGTTAGCAAGCTGATATATGCAGATGACATCAAGTTGCTTGCTGATAGCCAATGAACTCGAAGCACTTACTGATGAAAGTCAGAGACTACAGTCATCATGGTGGGTCACACTTTGCCATTAAGAAAAGAAACCATCTTCTTACTGGACCAATGAGTAATATCACTCAAAATAGAAAACATTTTACTTAGACCCACACTAAGAACTCATAAAAGCAACAGTCAAGAAATTAAAGAGCGTGCTACATTGTATAAATGTGATGGCAGAAACCTCTTCAAAGTTTTCAAAAGCAGTGATGTCCTTTTGAGGTCTAAGATGCACCAGATTCAAATTAGTGATGTTTTCAATGGTGTCTTATGCACAGGAAAGCAGGACAATGAATAAAGAAGACCAATGAAGCATGGATGCCTATGAATTATGGTGTGGGTAAAGAATATTAAAAGTGCCATGGGCTGCTAGAAGCCCAAATAAAGATATCTTGGAAGAAAGACAGTCAGAAGTGGTCCTTGGAAGTGAAGATGGTGAGACTTCACCTCATGTACTTTGAACACGTTCTCAGCCTCTCTCTGGAGAAGGACCTCAAGTTTGGTAAAGCAGAGTAAGCCAAAGAGAGGAAGACCCTCAATTTGACGGATTGACCACAGTTTCAATAATGGGCTGAAATACAGAGATGATTGTGGGACTGGTGCAGGAACGGGAGGTTCCATTGTGCATATCATGTGGCTACACATCAGAATCAACTGGATGGAACCTAACAATCACACAGGATGAGAGCAGGGAGCTGGTGAGAAGTCATCAGATCCTGATTAGATGAGGTGGTCACAAAAACTCTGATATATATATATATATATAGAAAAGATAATGGTATTTTCTCAGGAATTTTTAGGGAGCCTCTTGTATTTTGAAAGTAGAATCAGGAACATTTTTCTAACATGAAAGACATTGATGTGAATAACCAGAGGGATGAACTTGCCTTGACCAAGACAGGAGGACTCTGGGCTGGACTGGTGTGAGACAGAGAGGGCCAAGATAAGGGGCCCAGGCAGATATACTGCACAGCTAATGGGGCTTAGATTTCTAAAGCTTCTGATCTTCTCAGGCTCTGGAAGTAGATGAGTTTTTGTTTTTTTTTTTTAGGCATCACTGCCCTGGTGGTGGGAGTAGGAGGCCCAGCCTTTGCTCCTGTGAGCGGGAATTGAACCTCCATCCCAGTGGGCCGCAGTCCCGCGCACAACCACTGCGCCACCGGGGCTCAGCCCAGTAGATGAGTTTTTTTAAGCTTCAGATTCCTCAACACTTGGCTTTACCCCCAATCAGACATTTTGTACATGTTGAGTCTGAGATGTCTATTAAAGATCTAGGAGTCTCTGGGCCAGTGGTGTATGTGTTCAGTGCTGAGCTACTAAGTGAAAGGTTGATTGGTTGAATCTACCCAGGGACATCTCACTTGCCAATCAGTTTCTGAATTATCCCAGCCACTGAGCACCCTTTAGAGTGCAGTTCTCCTCTGAATTGCACAGGGTTGCCATGGGTTGGACTCAACTCAAAGGCCTCTGACATGCACGAAAAGCTGTCGTATAGGCAGCAGAATACATGAGTTGGGAGTTCCGGAGTGAGATCTTGGCTTCAGATAGCATTTCAGAACCTTCTTGTATAGAAAGGCATGAAATGCATGGAACTAGATGAGATGATCAAGGGAGTGAGGTCAGACTGAGCAGAGGTCCAAGGACAGTGCTTTGGCATGTTCATTCTAGAAGTCCAGGGCAGAAAGTGCATCAAGCAGAAGGGACTGCTTTCCTGTGTCCAGTGTTGCTGCTAGATTCCGAAAAAAAAAAAAAAGCATCAGAAGACCCCAAACAAACAAATTTATAAAAAAAACATAGTTTTGAGAACAAGGGGGGGGTGAGAGCAGAGACCTAAAACCCATCTATAGACAATGGGACATCCCCTCACAAAGAGGTCACAAGAAAGGGATGAGTCAACCCACAATGCTATTCTGGTTCTTTGAGGCTTCCACCCCCCACCCAATATCACAACCCCTGTCCTGCCTTTCACTGTGGGCTAGATCAGAGCATGTGCATGAGTACTAATAAGATATAAGAGCTCACGCAATGCATGGAGTCCAGGAACAGGAATTGGAATAGTGATAACAGGAGGGCAGGAGGAAGATGAAGACAGGAGGGGAGGAAAGGAGAACTGAAAGCGATGATTGACACATAACTGCATTCCCCCCCCCCTCCCAGGGGGACGAACAACAGAAAACATGGGCAAAGGGAGAAAATAGTTGGTATAAGATAAGAAAATGATAATACTTTATAATATTTATTTTTAAAAATAATTTATAATTTATCAAGGGACCACAAGGGTGGAGAAGGGGGAGAGGAGCTGACACCAAGGACTCAATAGAAAATAAATGACTAGAAAATAATAATGGCAACATATGTACAAAAGTGCTTGATGCAGTTGATGTATGGGTTGTTACGAGAACTGCATGAGCCCTTAATGGAATGTTTAAATAAATAAATAAAGTCCAACGAGCAATCCCAGACTCTGGGAAAACCCCACAACCTGCAACTACAAGTAAATAGACACTAACCATTAAAAAATCATTATTTGGGGCTCCTACAAATCTTATCACAATCCATCCATCCATCCATCCAACTATCCATCCATCCATCCATTGTGTGAAGCACATTTGTACATTTATTGTCATCATTCTCAAAATGTTTTCTTTCTACTTTGAGTCCTTTGTATCAGCTCCTAATTCCACCCCTTCCAAACCCTCAATAATTTATGTTATTATTATTTTGTCATGTGTTACATTGTCTGATGTCTCCCTTCACCCACTTTGCTGTTGTCTGTTCCCCAGGGAGGGGTTTATAGGTAGATCATTGTGATCAGTCCCCCCTTCCTCCCACACCTTCCACTTCATCTCCTGGTATTACTACTCTCATTATTGGTCCTGAAAGGTTTATCTGTCCTGGATCCCTGTGTTTCCAGCTCCTATCTGTGCCAGTGTACATCTTCTCATCTAGTCTGATTTGTAAGGTAGAATTGAGATCATGATAGTGGGGAGGGGTGCAGGGAGGAAACATTAGAGAACTAGAGGAAAGTTGTACATTTCATTGTAGCTACACTGCACCCTGATTGACTCTTCTCCTCCCTGTGACCATTCTGTAAGGGAATGTCTAGTTGCCCACATGTGGGCTTTGGGTCACCACTCTGTACTCCCCCTTATTCACGATGGCATGTTTTTTGTTCTTTGATGCCTGATACCTGATCCTATCAACTCCTCATGATCACATAGGCTGGAACCAACCAATTTTGCTGCAATTTCCTACTAACCTTGGTCAAATCTTGATCACAAGTACCTGAGATTTGGAGTTAGGAGATGTATGTTCAAATCTTATGTCCTCCACTACTTGTGATGTTTTATGTTATATGTCAACTTGGCTATGATTCTTAGTGCCTTTCACTTGTTCTACCATAATGTAATCACTTTCTATTTTGCAGCTTGACTCAAGTAGCCAATTAGTTGAGAAGGGAGTTTTCTTGGGGATGTAGCCTGACTCCCATGAACAAATAGATTCACCAATCCTTGCAACCCTATGAATGAGCAGAGGTCTTTTGACCTGAAGAATTCAGGTTGATCAGCTCCTGCAAACTATGTGAGCTAGCAGAGGTCTTCTATATACCACTTTCCCCACAGATTTGGAACTTGCCAGCCACCATACTTTCAGGAGTCATTTCCCTGAAATAACGAATACTCTATCTATCTATCTATCTATCTATCATCTACCTATCTACATACACACACTTCATTGACTTTGTTCATCTAGGAAAGCCAAACTAAGACATGGTGGTCTAGGCAAGGTATTGACCATCTTGAAACTCAGATTTCTCTTTAATAAAATACAATACTACCTGATTTGGAGAGTAGTTCTAAGAATTTGACACAATGTGGGCAATGTTCTGGGCATAATACTCAATAATTGATAGGAAGACCTAAGAAGAATCAATGCATTTGATTATTGTCCTGCCAAAGTATATTGAAAGTACCAAGGACTGTCAGAAAAACCAACAAATCTCTCTTGGATGAAGCAGAGCCAGCCAGACTGCTCCTTTGAAGCCAGGATGATGAGATGTCTTCTAATGTACTTTGGACATCAGGAGAGACCAATCTCTGGAAAAGGACATCCCGGTTGGTAAAGCTGAAAACTAAAACCAGGAGAAATGCCCACTTGAGTCCTGGTTCTTTTTTTTTTTTTTTGGCATCACTGCTCTCCGGTGGTGGGAGTAGGAGGTCCAGCCCCACTGCTGGAATTGAACCTCCGTCCCAGTGGGCCGCAGTCCCGCGCACAACCACTACGCCACCGGGGCTCAGCCCGAGTCCTGGTTCTTTAGGACCAGAAGTATCCGGAGACCATGGATCTACCACATACTCAGATGTGTTGAGATATGCTTTAGATGGTTTTATTTCCTTCTTTTTCTCTGGGGCCTGCCAACTACCTTAAAAAGTAAATATGTTATAGAATAGACCTATGGTTGTGTAGTGATTCACACTCTGATTTCAGCTTTTACTCTACTAATCTTTTCTTGGCCAATTGTGGCTGACTCCACATAGTTTTCCCTGAGGAAAACCTTTTTGACTTGTGGGTTATATTGTTCAGTGTGACTTCATAGCTCATTGTGCATGTAAATACATTGGTGGTGTTGTCATGTGTTCTGGACCCTCCATGACATCTATAATTCAAAATTCAAATTTCTTTGTAGAAAATCTCAGTTGACATTTTTATGATATCCAAAGAGGTAACATTGTGATTGTAAAAAGTCCAAGTGATCCCAAATCAAATGTTTGTAACAGAGTTATTGGTTCAGAAAGAGACAAAATCCTCACCAGTAGTTTATCAGATTTCTTTCTTTCTTTCCAACAGTTTAATTGGCACATAAGTTACATAGCATACCATTAAATAGTTTAATCATAATAACCATAGTTATGTGGCAATGTGCCACGTTTATCTAGAAGGTTTTCAACTACAGAATTCTGCTCATTCCCAGTACTATGGTCCTATTTCATATAGAGTAATGAGAGAATATATATTCTTTAAGATTTGGGGCTGAGCTCTGGTGGCATAGTGGTTGTGTGCGGGACTGTGGCCCACAAGGCTGGTGATTAAAATCCAGCAGCAGCTCTCCAGGAGCAAGACTGGTCCTCCTACTCCCACCAGGGGGCCGTGATGCCCACAAAAGAAAGAAAAAAGATTTGACCTCTGAGTGATTTGGGGTTTTCTACAATACAGCCCCAACAGTCACAGATTTTCTGATGATTAGCAACTGTTTTTGTTTTGACTTATCACTCCTGGTCAAGTGAATATATTATTGTCATTGAAAGCAAACATTTAACAATCAACTGTTTACTATTTTAGAAAAGTAAGACCAAACTCTTGGCCATCGACTTGTTGCCGACTCGTAGGGACCCTATGGAGCAGAGTAGAACTCTCTCTGTGATTTTCTGAGACTGTACCTCTTTATAGGATTAGAAAGGCTTATGTTTCTCCTTCAGGGTGGCTAGTTGTTTAGAACTGCTGATCTTGCAGTTAGCAGTTCAACTTAAAAAATATTAATAAATCATTTCTTTGAGACCGATTTATAACCACGATGCCACCAGGGCTCATTTGGTAAAGGTCAGGGGCAGCCACCAAAAGGGGAAGATGCTCAAGGAGTTGACTTGACACTATTGCTGCCACTATGGGCTGGACCATAGCAATTGCTGTGAGAATGTGATGACCTGACCGGACAGTGCTATATCCTCTGGTGCACAGGGTCACCAGGCGTTGGGACTAACCCTAACCATCACCACAAAAAGCGGAACTGACTCCACAGCTCCCAACAACCACAGTAACGGCTTTAGCAGGCACAGCTTTCCAGAGATATCTTCCATGGAGCCACAGGCTGGGTTTGAACCTCATTTCTATAGTAGCCAAGCAGCAAGCACTGCATCACCAGAGCCCCATTCCGAAAAGATTGTGAGTGCTTGACTCAACATTTTGCTGCGGTGCTGGAAACAACACTGCCCAGCTCACCTAACAAAGACCTTTTTGGTCAATGTTGTGTTATACTGAGAAACATTTTTGTGTGTGTTAATACCCCCGGCTAAGCCGACAGCATCTTTTTCCATTGGGAGCTGATTTAATCAGTTGGCACCCCCACAAAGCAATCCGTGCTATACAGCCATTCACTCCTCGGCAATTCTCACCTCTGGATATTCTTGCGCATGTGCTTCAAAGACACGTTAAAAAAAAAGGCTTTCAGTGGGAGTATTTGTAACAATTCCAAACTGCTAACTCCAGTGTCCATCAGTAAGTAGATTACAGTTCAGTGAAACAACTGCACAACAAATTGGAGAAATCTCAAAACCAGGTTGAGTGAAAGAACTCAGAGAAAAGCAGCGGTCCTCAAACTGTTTAACCCGGGGGCCAGTTCACTGTCCTTCAGACCATTAGAGGCATTATAGTTAAAAAACCATTATAGTTAAAAAAAAAACCCCAACAATGAACAAATTCACCTTGGGCTCAGGATGAGTTGGTTAGTAAGCAGGAGAACAGTGGAGGCAAAAACACCCAGCGGGCCAGATAAATGTCCTCGGTGGACCGCATGTAGCCTGCGGGCCCTGGTTTGAGGACCCCTGCATGGACTACAGCTTTGTTACCAGGCGGAGGTACCACTTGAAACTCAGTGTTTCAAGCTTCTTCGCTTTTAGGTTCTTATTCTGCTTGCTGGAAAGATTTCAGTTGAGGGACAAAATTCAGACCGGAGTCAGAGAAAAGGTTTGAACAGAAAGCATAAGTTTAGTTAAAGGACTACTTTGCTTAAGAAGCCCCAAGGACCCTTAGCTAATCTAAGAGGCCCAGCACAATGTAAAGGCAGACCTACTACTAGTAGTAAACTTCTAACCAGAGCCTGGTTCTCAGGGGGTGGGCGTTGGGTGTCTTCTGCTCTTGGCGGTCCTCTGTACTGGTACCTCCTTTCTCTGGGTAGGTACATTCCAGCACCCAGACTTCATGCTGTGCTCTAGCCCCAGACCCCAAACTCAAGAATCTAGTCAGTCATTGTAGGGATTATGTGAACATCCTGTCTCCATCCCCTTCACCCTGACGCCACCCCCACCCCCATCTCATTCTTGCCAACATCTCAGGTGGATTCCATTGATAAGGAAATGTGTTTCATTCCTTTGTGCTGGAGAGACATGTCCCCACCTCTCTTTTGTGAGAAGATTACTGCCAGATGACCACACCCCCACATCACCTCTTCTCTCCTGTTTGATTAGCTACCAGATTCCATTGTGTTCTCCTAAACTATGTGTTGTGAATGCTAAATCGCTATTCTTGTGGAATGTCTACTGAGAAATTAAACGTTCTTGTTATGTTAGTAAGACCATATCAGAAGAAGATGTGGTTTAAGCCTTTGAGATAGGAACAGAGCAGAACAGGCTTAGCGAAGGAAGAACAAAGCAAAGGAAAGATAGAGGCCACGGGAAGGTCCTCAGAGAACCCAACCACAGAAGCTGAAAAGTGACAAGGGTCTGGTCCCAGAACCAATGTAGAAAGAAAACCTCTCCCAGAGCATTACACTTGGACGAGTTCTAGCTTCTGAAACTATCAGAAAATAAATTTTAAAAAATCATTTTATTGGAGCCTCATATAGCTCTTCTCACAATCCATCCATCCATCCATAATCCATTGTGTCAGCATATTTATATATTTGCTGCCATCATCATTCTCAAAACATTTTCTTTCTACTTGAGCCCTTGGTACCCGCTCCTTATTTCCCCCCCACTCTCCCTCCCTCCGCCTTGAAAATTTATTTAAAAAATTCCTATCTTACACTGTTCAATGTTTCCCTTCACCCTTCACCAAACGGATCAAATCATCTCTTGTGGTGCAAAAGCAAACTCACTGCCATCGAGTTGATGCAGATTCAGAGCAACCCAATAGCATAGGACCGAACTGGCCTAGGAGGTCTGAAGGCTGTGACTTTTTACAGGAATAGAAAGCCCTGTCTTTCCCCTTTGGAGCAGCTGCTGGTTTCGAACTGCGAACCTTGAGGATCTCAGTGCAAAGTGTAATTACTCTACCACCAAAGCTCTTCCCTTGTGGCACAGGCCATTCTTGGGTGCCTTTGAACTCTCCTTTCTCGGTTTTGTTTTGAATCTTTTTGTACGAGGCACAAAGCTGCCGCCCTTAATTTTCGAATACTACCATTCTCAAAGGTTCCCTTGCAGAAGTTTACATGTAATGTTTGCAGTCTCCAAAGACAAAGATGGGATTTATGAAGATTCTCATCCTGAGAGGCACTATGATGAACACTTAAAACAACAACAGACAACCCACATTGGACTTACATCAGAATGGACTTGTTACAGAGTTGTCACATTGGAATCCCATCATAAAGTGGGAACTTCCTCTTAACAGCCACACAAAAAATGAGATAGCACACTGCCATTCAGAAGGAATTCCAAACCAGATCAAATCATCTTCTGCCACATTGATTCACGATAAATGCACACATAATACAAAAGAAATGTACGGAATGAGCACAACATTTTGGAGAACTTTTAGCTCTTGGAGATGGCGAGCAGAGGATGACAGAGAAGGGGCACTGAGGACTTTGGAACTGCTCTGTTTCTTCCTTCTGTTCTTGGTGGCTACACACGCTCTCATTTCATTTTGATTCTTTAAATTGCATGTGGATTAAGTGTACTATTGGATGTACTATATTGCACAACTTGTAAAAGTTATTTTTAAGAAGCTAGCATTATTTCTCAAGTTCCTTGAGTGAGAAAGACAGTACTTTTCGCCAACTAGCTCTGGCTCTCCTTCCAATCTCACTTCAAGTCTCTTTTGGAAGGCTTTCGCTGACTCCCCATGCTGATAGAGTTGACACGGAAAATTGTAAGCTTCCACAGAAACAGAGCATCATGTAATGGACCACCCTGTAAGGCACGTCCCACTTCGACATTTATCAAAATGCATCCAAATCTGGCTCCATTTCTACCCGAGCATACTCCCCTTGTTCTCCCTGGATCATTTGAAAGTGAAGCTTAGGCAGCTTATCATTTTCTCTCTAAAGACTTCAGTAAGGCTCTCTAAAATACTAGGATATTTTAAAAAGCCATTTATCATTTAAAATCATTATCCACTTCCAAAATTTTAAGAGACTCCTTCAATATCAAATGTCTAGATAGTGTTCAACTTGCCCAAATATCTTAGGGATTTTGATTTGTTTTGACCAGGATCCAAATAAATTTCACACATTGTGTTTGGTGCTTAAGTTCGGTTTTAAAGCCTCTATTTTTCCCTACCTCCTCTTCTGTCCCCCCTCCCCTTCTACCTTCTTTCCCCCTGAGATGTATTTGTTGAAGAAATCAGATCTGGTCAATTTCCTACATTTTTCATTTCTTGCTGATTTGCTTGTCCTTCTCTGCTCAGTTCATAAACCACTCTACCTTTCTGGTTCCCACCATTTTCAATTTCTCCATTTATGCAGTAGATTAAAAAGGGATGTCAGGAGGGACTGGTGTGTGTGTGTGTGTGTGTGTGTGTGTGTGTGTGTGTGTGTGTAACACGCAGATCACCAAGAAGGGCTTTTTACACTTGACTGTAATCATGGTTTACTTTGCCTGCCCTCTTTCAACACATCTTGTTGGGGGAAATCTTCTTCCAACCCAGGAAGCATTGCAGCAAAAACAAAAGAGAAAGAAATGTTTTATTGTTTTATTATTGAATAAGCATTCACCAGACAGGCCACCCACTGACAAGATTGCAGAAGCAGAAAGGAATCTCTTTCGAGAGATAAGTGGATACAACCCATTTCATTCATGCTTTCAAGATAAAATTGCTAATTTTCTAATATTTTCATGGCAGGATACCTGAAGTTATATGCTAATCTCCTTCCTGGAATCCTGGACATCTGGATGTGATCTTTCTTGATGATTACATTTCACGAGATCATTCCCGGGTCTTTGAAAAAACATCCTTGATTCAAATATTTTGGGAAAACACACACAAAGAGAAATTACAATTATAATTAAAATTACAATTAAATTTGTAATTGTAATTAAATTGTAATTAATTGTAATTGTAATTAATTGTAATTAAATTACAATTAAACTGAAATCTGAAAGTGCCTGGAACAAGAGCTTTTGAACAGGGAGGATGCAGACCTGTTTGTATTAGTCTCCACCGCCTTTGGAGGACTGAGCTCCGTTTGCTGTTGGGTGCCTCTGAGTTGATTCTGACTCACAATGTAGCACAGAAAAGAACTGCTCCAAAAGGGTATCATTGCTGATGGATTTGAACGGAAAGAAGAGACAAGCAGAAGGATATTTATCTGTGTTGCATTGACTATGCAAGGTCATCCGACTGCATGGATCATAACAAATGATAACATTTTCATAGCATGACAAAGACTGGGAACTCCAGAGCTCCTAATTGTGCTAATATAGAACCTGTGCCCAGAACAAGAGACAGCTGTTTTAAATGGGGCTATTAAAATCAGGAAAGGTGGGCTGAGCCCTGGTGGCGTAGTGGTTGTGCGCGAAACTGCGACCCACTGGGACGGAGGTTCAATTCCAGCAGTGGGGCTGGGCCTCCTACTCCCACCACCAGAGAGCAGTGATGCCCCCTCCAAAAAATAAAATAAATAAAATAAAGTAAAATAAAATAAAATCAGGAAAGGTGCGTCATCACACTTATTCAATCTGTATGCTGAGGAAATAATCTGAGGAGTTGGTCTATCTACATGAAGATGAACGCAGTACCAAGATTGGAGGAAAACTCTAACAATTTGCAAGATCCCAATGCTACAGTTTTTCTTGCTGAAATTGAAGAGAACTTGAGCACCTTACTGATGAAGATCACAGACTATAGTGTGACTAACACCTGAGCAAAAAGAGAATACTAAACCTCATATCTCAGCTACAGATAGCTTAATGCAAAATGAGGAAAAGGTGGAAGTTGTCAAGGATTTCATTTGCTTGGATCTAACCCCAACACCCATGGAAACAGCAGTTAAGACATTAATCAGTGTATTGGTATTTGGTGGATTGTTGCCAAGAGCCTCTTCACAGTATTAAAAAAACAGAGATGCCACTTTATGGACTAAGGCACACTTGACCCAAACTAATGTTTTTTTTTTCCCTTTTTTAAAGCGTTTTTTTTCAGTACTTCATATCATATAATTCAATCATATCAAGAAGAATTGTACTATTATCACCATTATCAATTCTAGAACATTTTATTTTTCCTTGTATTCATTATTCATGTAATTTTCTTAAATTTTGACAAAAATCTAGATAAAAGAAACATTTTCCAATTCAACAAATTTGCATGTATAATTCAGCACCATTGATGATACTCTTTGTGTTATACCACCATTATTGATACCCTTTGCCAAATTATTCCACTATCATTCTCATAAACTCAATGAACCCTAACCATTAGCTTGACCATGGTGTCCACTGGTCAACTTTGGTTTCTTTCTTTTTAAAGTTTTTAGCAGGTTTTGGATAGAGTATTCAAACATCATCAACTTCCAGAGTTAAATCAAGTTTAAACAGTTAAAAAGAGCTTAAATTCTTTTAGTGTAAAAAGAGTTGTATATGAAAGGTAGAAAGATTAGGACTGAAGGGGGCTGTCTCCACCTAATGCTTATGCTAAACAAGCTGTCCATACCACAATAAAGGGGTTAGAAAGGAATCAGGCATACTAATTAGACACTCATGGAGACAATTCAAAGCTGAGCTAGGTCAGTCCCAGGCCACCTAAGCCCAGGTGGAGATCAACCTGGGCGCACCCACACCAAGCACCAGTGACATTACATCACACAAGTGCACCTCTACTCAGCCACTAAGAATGGCCAATATCCTCAAGTGGGGATAAGTAGCAGACTGAGGGTAGGCGGCTTGCTCTTTGTCTCTCCTTCTCTCCCTCCCTCCCTCTCTCTTGCAGCTTGCAGGCCTTGCACTGTCTTCTTTGTTTAGATCCAGGACTACTCTTTTGATTCTTTTGGACTCTTCTTAATGGCCATTTTCCATGTGGTTTTCCATGCTCCCCTGAAGTGGCCATTTTCAGTCAAGAACATGTCCATGGCTTCTGCCATGTGGTCTTACATGCTTTCCCAGGATGGCGTGTAGTGTCTGAGTGTACTTCCCTTTCCCTCATCAAAGTTACTTGGATTTACAAAAGTGCTTCTGTCATGTGAGTTCTTTCAGTGCTGAGAGACAAGAACCGAGGTCAACCACCCCAGAAACCTAACACAGATACATCTTCACAATCGGGTCTAATGCCCCCTCTCATATTCATTACTTGCTCCTCAAATCCCCTCCCACAGTCCCTGAGAAGTCATTGAATCAATTACTGTCTCTATGCATCCACTCTTTCCGTGCTGTACAAAATGGAAAAGCCAACAGAAACAATAAAAACTAAAGTAAAACAGCAAAATAATAATAATAATAATAATAATAATAACATAAAGATAAAAATAAAGAATAAGAAAGAAAAGACAGAAACAATATTAAAAAAACAGAGAAGACATTTATGTCTTGGAACAGGTGAGAACAACTTGAGCCTAGAGCTAATTCAGGTTGGATCAAGTGGAAGGTCAGGTGACCAGATATCATATTATACCATGGCTCAATCCACCACACTCAAGTTGACGATTATCTCTATTTACTCTAACTCTGCAGATGGATTTTGGGTCCCCACTGTCCTCCATAGCCTTCAACAAATTAGGTGGTCACAATTTGAGCTTTGATACTTTTCCCTTCGCCATATTTGAATTTTGTTGTCATCTTTGGATCACACAGGTGGGTGTGCTTCTTTCATTTGGACTTGCTTTTGAGTTGACTCATCCCTTAGATGACTGTTTGAATACAAGTCTTTAACACCCCGCACACTATTCCAATTAATAGTCAGGCACCCTCTGCTTTCTTCACCACACTTTGCTGTAGCACCCTTACCTTCAGTAATCTCTTCATGAAGGTGAGTATTTAGCAGGATCAGGTTCTACTAACTCTCCTTGGAATGGGACAAAAATTAAGTGGGAGTCCAAAATCCATCTGCTTACTCATGGGTTATGAATGACTCTGGTTTACTTTGGTAATCAGATTATAACAACAACAACAAAAACCCTAAACCAATGAGAAAACAAACAAAAAACCTGGCAATAACAAACAAAAGGCAGAAAAACTAAAGACAAAAAGAAAACATTTTTGAACATTCCCCGAGGCAGAAGGTTTTTGTCCTGATAATTCCAGTAGTTTATCTAGTGACATAGAATTTAAGATACTGTTGATACTAGGAGTGATGTGAATCTAGTCCAACTGTGAGCTGCAGTCCTGAGCTGTTGCCTTGTATAGATTGATTTAATTGATAGAGCTCTGCTTTCCTAGAGCATGCGGGTGGATGCTAGGGGAAATTCCCCTGTACTATTTCTTACAAGGGCAGATCCTTGGTTATTAGATTAAAACCTGTCATATTAAAGCATGGGGAGCATTGAGGTACTAAATATATGGTGGTTCTGGGTCCCCTTTCATTGGATACCCACTAAGCCACAAGTCCCACCCAAGGTCCAGTACCTTCCATTTCCACAGTCTTGGGTGGCCATTCTTTGCTTCTTCTCCCATCAAAGTTTTTTAGTCTTAAGTTCAAGGGTACAAGTAGTTTTGAGGTAGGACCTAGTTCATTTAGTCTGGCTCCTACCTTGAGTACTTCTGATGTGGCCCTTACCAATGGTATTTTCAATGAATGAGGAAGAAGAATGGATGTCTTTGAATTATGGTGTTGAGAAAGAATATCAAAAGTACTATGGAATTCCAGAAAAAAATCTGTCTCAGAAGAAGTGCAACCAGTATAATCCTTAGACATAAGGACACGTCTTTCAGTGTCTTCTCACATATTTTGGATAGGTTATTAAAAGGATCAGTGAAAAAGAGGAAGACCCTCAATGAGATTGGTGGCTGTGACAACAATCTCAAAAACCTGATAGTTTTTCATTCTGTTGTACCCGGGGTCACTATGAGCCAGAACCGACTGGGCAGCCCATTACCACAACAATCATCACGAGAGCAATTTGTCAGGTCTTTGCCTCTGAAGAGTGGTATGCTGGGCTCAAGCTATTGACCTTCTGGTTAGCAGCCCAACATGTAACTCGCTGTGCTACCAGGGCTCTGGAGGTTTATACATTGTAGGTGCAAAAGCAATGTTTATCAAATGAATGAGTAAATAATATTGCTCTCTTCAAATGCGGACCAGAGTCATGGTTTATAACAGTTCCTTCTCTATAGGTAGATACTCATCTACTCTGGGTCACGATACACATTTGGAACTATCGTATGGTCTTTTATCTCTCTTTCTTTAGGTGTCTATTTAACATAGAGAGGATCAGAAAGCCCAAGGAGACAGCAAAGGGACTGACAATTGGGGGGTGTAAGGGGGCATGGGAGGAGAGAGGCAGAGGGAGGGGAATGGTGAGCCAATAACGACAGGAACAGGGGACTAGCAAGGGCTCTAAAGTTGACAGTAAGGAGGATGTAGAGTTCCTGGTTGTGTTGAAATGTATCCGAGAGGAATTGTTGAGAGGTGTACACGGGATAAGCATGATGGTGGGAAAGGAGGAAAGAAAAAAGAAAAAGAAAGTAAAAATTATATGTAGGTATAAATAGAGATATGCATATATAAATATATATGTGCATTTATCCATGTATATACTCATATATATGTTAATACAACAAGGAAGCAGGTGCATTTGGGGCTCTACCTAAATCTTACCTCAGTACAAGATGGTTTGTTTTGATAATGTGGTACTGCATGATACTCACCTTCCCAACACGATCACTGAAGATGAAATGGGTGCACAAGAAAATGTTGTGAAGAAAGCTGATGGTGCCTGGCTAACAAAGGATATAGCATCTGGTGTCTTAAAGGCTTGAAATTAAACAAACGGTCATCTTGCAGGGATGCAACAAAGTCCACATATAAGAAGCACACCAGCCTGTGTGATCAGGAGGTGTCGACGGGAGAAAGTATCAGAAGTTCAAAAATAAGAAATAAAATTGACGCAAAGGAACACGGACAAAGTGGAGACCCAAAACCCACCCATAAGGTATTTGGACAATCCCTTGCAGAAGGGCCACATGGAAGGGATAATATATCTAGGGTGTGCTTTAACTCTGATGAAATACATAACTATCCTCAGTTCTTTAATAGTTCCTCCGCTTACCACTATGATCTTTGTATTACCTCATTGATCTTGTTAGACCTGCATAAGTCCATTTGTTTAATTAAGATCAATGCATGAAAGTCAATATAGATCATCTTTCAAAATCACTAATGAAAGTAATGATACCCTGAGGGTAAAGGAAGTGGGAGGTACCAGGGGGAAGGGAAACTGATAGCAATGATGACTGTTGCTCATTCCCTACATGAGGGGAACAAACTACAGAATTGCAGGTGAATGGATACATTGGATGATGTAAGATACAGCAATAATAATAATAACATATGACATAATAATAAGGGTTTCTGGGGAGTAGGACAGAGGAAGAAGGGGATAAAGGGGAGCTGATATCAAGGAATTCAAGAAGAAAGAAAAAATTTAGAAACTAATGGTGGCAGCAGTTGTACAAATATCCCAATAAGTGCTATTATTACTAATATTTTCTTACACTGCATATGTGCTATACCTGATTTCCCACCTTGTAGAAAGAATCAGAATCTGTGAAACTTTGATTTCAACCCCCTGGGGCAAGCTATGCTGCAACATTCTTTTGATAGTTACTTTTTCTTAACAGGTCTGACAAATTTCATTGTGAAGAGCACTTTATTTATTTTACTTAATTTTGCTGCCCATTTCCTGAACCTCCCTCTGTGGTCTTGATAAGTTTGTTTGAATTTAAACACAAGATTCTAGCTCTGTAACTGGAAGGGGGCTGAGTAGTCGCTTTGCCCTCTCAGGGAATTGGGGGCTAAAGGCTTCTGAGAGAAACACTGCTCACTTCTTAGAAACATCTTCTGAAGCAATCGGTTAAATCCTTAGGGACCTTTGCCTTGTTCCTTAAAGTCCACATGACACTCTCACCTTCTTCTATATCCCTCCTTCCTCATTATCTGACAACCAGCATAACTGAGGAAGTTGGAAACAAATTTCCACGAGTGCGCTTGCTTTTCAGATCATGCTCTCTCCAGTGCAAGAGGCCAAGCATCCCTCTGTTTTCACAGTAACAGGAAGTTGGAATTTTATTGACTGTCTCTGCTACTTGGCCACAAATGCACAAAAGGTATGAGAGCCACCAAATCAGAAAACTTTGCTATATGCTATTGAATTTGATGATGTAGTACTCCTTGTCCATTTGATCCTATGAATACTACTGATGGGGTTAGAATTGTTTCTTAGAAGTACTTCCTGTTTCCCTGATTCCAGGAAATGAAAGTGGCTCACGGGACTTGCAATATTGTTTTCTTAAAACTGTTATGAACTACACTCAATCATTTGAAAGTCAACCAAATGAATCTTGCTGCGGCTTTGTGTGTCTAGCGTTTGTGGAATTATGTTTGAAATAGTAGGTGAGGAAGTCTTTCCCCCACTGCATTTTTTAACATTTTATTGGGGGCTTATCCAACTCTGATCACAATCCATCCATTGAATGTCATGCATATTTGTACATTTCTTGCCCTCATGATTCTCAAAACATTTACTTTCTATTTAAGTCCTTGGTATTAGCTCCTCATTTTTCCCTCCCACTCCACTCCCTCTCCCTCATGAAATCTTTTTAAAAAATGCAGCAGTTAGATGGTAATGCATTAAGAGTTTGTGGAAAGCTGATTTTAAGCCATCAACTGGCAGTGAAAGATGAACAAAGATTCAATGATATATTGAAATGATACCTACTACATCAACTTAGATCAAACACTTCTAATCTGACAAATAATGCAATGAGTGACAGCGAATGCAATAAAACAGAAACCTCAATCAATTATCTAAGAAAGATTACAGTCAGCAGATAAAAAAACAGAACCGTGGAGTCTTGTGAATTAACCAGTACTGAGAACATGAATCGGTCTTTCATCTTTTCTTATTTCTCCCCTTTCCTTTGAAGAAAACTTAAAAATCATCTTTTTGCCAGCACTTCAAAATGAAATAGTCATTATATCACTGTAGTTCCTTATTAAATGCTGGTATCAGTGTGCCTTTCTATACTACCACATCAAACGACTTGGATAAACGTGAGGAAGTCTGAAGCCCATTGCTTTCCAATGAGATGAAAGCACAAGTGTATTTCATTGTTTGTTTACATCAGTTCACTGGATGTCCTTTTCTTTTGGATACAATACTTGTTGAGTCAGTAAATCTTGCAATAAACTCAGCTCTTGCATTTCGTGATCGGCCACACACTTCATTCAAACAATTGCCCATCAGGTAGAGTATTATACAACTTCGTGACTAGGTTTTATGTTGTTACACTACTAAGTGGTATCTTCTCCACCATTGACTGGGGGGAGGGGGGGTTTCTTGATTAAAAATTTGGTCTAGGGCTGAGCCCCGGTGGCATAGTGGTTGTGCGTGGGACTGCGGCCCATTGGGACAGAGGTTCAATTCCAGCAGTGGGGCTGGGACTCCTACTCCCACCACGGGAGAGCAGTGATGCCCCCCCCCCAAAAAAAATTTGGTCTATATGGAGCAACAAAAATGTTCATAGAATGTAAAAATTGTATTATAATATATTTATTTAATTTTAAAACTCGTGGGACGTTGTTGAATTGTTAAAAAGTGGGACGTCTGGTCACTTTATATGGGGCAGTGACGAGGTTTTCTACTCCCAGAGAGTTACAGTCTCAGAAAGCCACAAGGGCAGTCCCTGTCCTGATAGAGTTGCTGCTACATGGAACTGACTGACTCGAATGGCAGTAAGAGCATGATGACGTGAAGCAGTATCTAACTTTTTGGGCCTATAATTACACAAGTACCCCTGGATAGCCTCTTGCTATCCCACACTTCCGTCTGTCTGAATATATCCTACTACATGTTGCAGACACCATTGACTACCACCACGCAGAAAGAACGGCAATTTGTCCAGGCACCTATTGGATTGCTTTCAGCGGGACCCAACTCCACGTGGGTGGCAGAGTTCAGGCACCATTCAGTTTTTGTTTTGTTTTGTAAGACATGCTGGGTGTCTCCCTGTTGTTGTTAGGTGCTGTTAAGTCAGATTCAACTCATCGCAAGTCATCCATGACTTCAGTGGGTAGGTTTTCTCTATGAATGTGGTAGTCTTGCAACACCCCACAGTCGTCGTTGTAGGGGAGTCCATCATGGTAACCAGCATGTCACTCCACCTTTATTTGTATTAGCAAAAACGTGTTGTGCTCAAAACTATGCTTGCTTCCGCAGATGCCTTTCTGCTTTACTTTGCCAGACTAATATATTCTTAGGGAAGACCTACCCACTGAAGTTATGGATGACACAAAATTGGAGAGCACTCAAGTGGCAGTCAAGTATCAGAAGTAGTTCGTGGGGGTGCTAATAAAATGATAGCACCAGTAGGACTAGGGAGAACAAATCCAAAAATTGAATTCCAATTCTAGCATTTTCTGAAGAGATAGAAAAATGAATCACCAACTTCAATATATAAAATAGAGAATTACCGGAGAAGCAAAACAATTCTACAAAATTAAGTAAGAGGCCATGAACTTCTTGATTCCCAAGCCTATTACACAGCCACTAGAGTACAAGGAAACTACATTCTGGTATTGGTTCAATAACAGACATACACCAATGGAAGAGAACCACTTGCAAGTCTACGCCAAGAAAGTTCAATGACAGCTGACAACCAACAGGAAGAGATCTTTATTTGTACCACTTGAAAAAAAGGTGACCCGGCTGAGCCCCGGTGGCGTAGTGGTTGTGCGCAGGACTGCAGCCCACTGGGATAGAGGTTCAATTCCAGCTCACAGGAGCAAAGGCTGGGCCTCCTACTCCTACCACCAGAGGGCAGTGATGCCTAAAAAAAATAAAAATAAAAAATAAATAAAAATAAAAGGTGACCCAATAGTATGTAGAAACTGTCAAAACACATACAAGTGATATTGTGCTGATTTAAAAAATGATTACAACAGGATGTGGCCAGACATTCAAGCCAGATTCAAAGAGGACATAGAACAAGGAGTATCATTGATGATTTTCAGGTGGATCTTGGCTCAAAGCAGAGAATACCAGGAAAAAATGTTTACTTGTTTTATTGACTATGCAATGGTAGGTGATTGATTGTGTGGATCATAACAAACTATGGACATTTTGAATAATGGGAGTTGTAGGATATTTCTTTTGCGCATAAAGAACTTGTACACAAAGAGGCAATCATTTGAACAGAACAAAGAAATACAAAATCATTTAAAACGATCAAACATGGTTCCCATTTGACTACTGCTTCAGATCTTAATAATAGATGGAAGTGGCTATGCTTGTGGGATAGATTAACCCTGCCATGATCTGAAGAGGAAGGATTATTTTTATGTCCTCCCCCTATATAAAATTTTTTTTAAATTAGCAAACATGTGAGTCGACATGCTGAGCAAATAATCTAAGAAGACTTACAAGGAAGAATGCAGTATCTGTATCAGAAGAGCCCCATTCACAACCTGGGATATGCAGAAGACACTCCTTGTTTACTGAAAGTGGACCTGAGCTACTTACTGATGATAATCTAATATTACAGTCTTCAATAGGGTTACATCATAATGTAACGAAAACCCAAATCCTCACAACTGGATCAATAGACAACCTCATGATCAATGGAGAACAGGCTGAAGTTGTCAAGTGGATCCATTTTACTCGGATTCACAATCAATACTCATGGAATCAGCAGTGAAGAGATCAAGTCGCATACTGTGTTGGACAAATCTGCTGCACAACACTCCTTAACAGCGTTAAAAAATGTCAAAAAGATGTCACTTTGTGGACTAAGGTGCACCTGACACAAGCCATGGTATCTGTAATCACCTCATATACATGTGAAAGCTGAACAGTGAATAAGTAAGACTGTGATTCAAATGGGTACATTTGAATGACGGTTTTCATGAAGAACATTCAAAGTATGGACTTCCAAAATTAAAAAAAAATCAATATCTAACTTGGATGAAGTACAGCCAGAATCCTCCTTAGAGGTGAGGATAGAGATACTTCAACTACATCCTTAAGACATGTTATCAGGAGTGACCCAGGCCTGGACAGGGAATAACGGTTGGTAAAATAGAGGGTCAGCAAAATAAGAGGAAGACCTTGACAAGATGGATAGGCACAGTAGCTGCCGCAATGGCTTCAAATAGAACAATTGTGAGGATGGCGCGCGAGGCCACTTACCAACACCAACAATGGCTAATGAGCATGAACATTTCTTCATATGTTTATTGGCCACCTGGGTGTCTTCTTCAGTCAAAGCGGTTCCAAATGGTCTCTGTTCATATGCTAATGGAATTATTTGTATTTTTGTGTGTTGCAGCATTCTATACATTTTATAGAAGAATCCCTTGTCTGATATGTCATTGCCAGAATTTTATTTTTATTTTTGTGAATTTCATGGGGGTTTACATATCAGATCATTGATTGCCAAAAATGTTGTGAATTCCCTTTTTATTTTTTGGTGAAATATTTTGATATAAATAAGTGTCTAATATTTAGAGGTATCAAATTGTTCTATATGTTTGTCTCTTGATTCTGGTGTGTTTGCAGTAATATTTGATAATGGATTTATGCCATGCATCAGGGCTTCCAAATCTATGTTCAATTGTTCATTGATGATTTTTGTAGTTTTAGGATTTGCATTTAGGACTTTGTTTCATCTTAAGTTCATTTATGTAACCGGTGGGGGATATAGGTTCTGATTCATTTTTCTGCAAATGAATATCCAGTTTTTTCAGCACCATTTGTTAAAGCAGACTATCCTTTCCCTATTTAATGAGTTTTACCCCTTGGCCAAAGATCAGCTTTCCATTGGTAAATGGATTTTCCCCTTGATTCTTCATACTCTTCCACTGATGTATATCTAGTTTTCTTGTACATCAGTGGCTGTGTAATAGGCTCGGGGATAAAGAAGTTCATGGCCTCGTACTTCATTTTGTAGTAGTGTTTTGCTTCTTTAGGGCCTCTTTTTTTCCCATTTGAAGTTGGTGATTTGTTTTTCCATCTCTTCAGATAATCCTCGAATTGTAATTGAATATTTGGATTTATTCTACCTAACCCTTCTGGCACTATCATTTGATTAACACCCCTCTTTATGATGAAAAGGAAAGCCCTTTGGTTAACATCCCACACTCTGGACCTCAAGATCTGTTTTCTGAAATGTTATCTATTGCCATGAAGTCAAATCTGACTCAATTGACCTATTGAACAGAATTGATTCAATAGCAGCAGGTCTGGTTATGGATTATTGGACTTAGTCTGAGGAGTTTTTACCTTTTTCATCTTATAAAGTCTTTAAGCATGTGGAAATGCCTATGAATCCACTTCTCAATATAATATGTTAAAATACAACACACAAAAACCTATGATTATGAATAAAGTCAATATATCTTCAGACCAAGTCTAGTTCTTTAGACCCCCAATTGAGAGGTTAGCCTTCATATTAACCCTGCATTTTTGCTTCTTTTAAATTTGTAACAATCTGGCAAAATTTTGCTTCTGTCATTGGATTGCTGTTCATCTTGAGCTTCTCTATTGCCTCTTCCCACAGATGCAGTCAATTTGATTTCTGTGTATTCCATCTGGGGAAGTCCATTTGTACTGTCAGTCACCTTGTGAGTGATTCCAAAAAATGCCATTGTGCTGAAGTTGTTGACCTTGCAAAATTCTACCATGTGATCTCCAACTTTGTTTCCATGACAAAGGCCACATTTTCCAGCCACTCTTCCTTCTTGTTTCCAACTTTTGCATTTCTGTTGTCAATAGTTATGAATGTATTTTGATAGCATGTTTGGTCAGTTTTAAATTGATAACATTGGTAAAAGGCTTCAACTTCTTCATCACTTGCTTTAGTGGCTGGTCCATAAAAATGTGAATAGCAGTTGCATTGACTGGATGTCCTTGGATGCAGATAGATATATCCAAGGCAGCATTGTACTTCAAGATCTTGAAATGTCATTTTTGACAACGAATGTCAAAAGGATACCATCCTTCTTAAACCTGTCATTCCATACTAGTAAACCATAGGACTACCTGATTCAATATGGCAAATACCAGCTCCATTTCTGCTCACTAATGCCTAGGGTATTGATTTTATGTGCTGCCTTTCATTTTTGATGACTGCTAATTTTCTTTTCTTTTTTTTTTTTTGGGGGGGGTGCATCACTGCTTTCCGGTGGTGCGAGTAGTAGGCCCAGCCCCACTGCTGAAATTGAACCTCCGTCCCAGTGGGCCACAGTCCCGTGCACAACCACTATGCCACCGGGGCTCATCCGCAACTTCTAATTTTCTCAGATTCGTACTTGGCATGTTCTAAGTTCCAATAATTAATAGATGTCTGTGGCTGTTCCTTCATTCTGAGTTATGCCCCATCAGCAAATGAAGGCGCTGACGGCTTTACTTGTAGAGATTTTACTCTAGGGGTGCTCAGTACATTGACTGTGATCTACTAGTGGATCACAAATATAGTTTGGGTAGATCACATGGTATTAAAAAATAGATGTAAGCCTATCACCAATCCCATCACTTAATTAATATAGAGCACAGTCAATTAGATGTAATCTTCTTAGGTGTCAAAAGCATGTGCAAACAACTGCACTAAGTACTGCAAAACTGACAAGCTAAGTTATCGCCAATTTTTAGACCTTGACTTTTTTCCCTCTTAAACGTAAGAAAAGTTATTAAACTGAGTAGGAGTTTTGGAACACGTTAGAAAGAAAAAATGTATCACTTTCATAAGGAATGGAAGATTTTGACACTTCAAGCTGACCTTCAGATGAAATCCAGAACGCATGAACAGTTCTGGAACTTACTTGCAGAGGGAAAGTACCCAAACATGAAAAAATGTGCTACGTCCTTGACTGCATTATTCGACTCTACTTATTTTTTTGAGGCAAACTTTTTCCACATAGAGATCATGAAGTCCAAGTACCATTCCATCATGACTGATGATCATTTGGAAGTGTGCTTGAGACTGGCTGTCAGCAGTTACTGTCCGGACTATGTATCTCTGGCTCATTCCATTCAGTGTAAGTCATCAGAGTCAACTCAGGTAATGACAGAAAAAATGTACCTACTTAATTGTGTTGTGTTGTGCAATGTGGACTCATGCAGTTGTGCAAGGTACATAAACTTACATTGTACATATAGATAATTCTCAATGAATTCGTGAATACACATAATAAACAAATAAAATAAGTATAGGTTTTACATTTTTGTAGTTGGTCGATCATTTTGACTTGATCATTTTTTAAGTAGCTCACATGCAGAAAAAGGTGTGAGCAGCTCTGCTTTACTCCATCCATCACTATAGTTCACTCTACTGTGATGTCGCAGCAGCTCTTGCCAGGTCATATTTTGATGGCCTTCCAACTGGCAGGGATTGTCTTTGGGCATTATCTCTGATGATGTTCTGCTTGTCTGAATGAGGCTTTCAGTATTTAACAATGGTTTTCTGTTACCTAAAAGGTTCTCGTTGGCTAATTCCTCTGAAGTACACAGCCTGTTTTCTTCATAGTTTGTTCATAGTCTGGAAACTCCTCTGAAACCTGTTCCCTTTGAGTGACTCTGCTGGAATCTGAAATATTAGTGACATAGCTTTTAGGATCAAAGTAACACAAAAGCCACCACGTAAGACAAGTGAACCAACAAGTGGTGGACTCCTGGAAAAGCTGGGGTCGAATTCTGGTTAACAGACACTGATCATTAGGCATGAGGCATGAAAGGAATTGTCTTCCCATCTAACGGGATCCAGAAGCCCTTGAGATACCAGGGCTATGCATAAAGTGACCAGATTTGAACATTGGTAAAGCGGGACACCACTGATGGAGGGGTAGGGGGTGGGTAGTGTAGAGGGGTGATATTTCCTTCCTGTTCTCGGGCCATTCCCTAGCTTGTCGTGCATTCTTTCCAAAAATCAGGACTTTTTTTCCCTTTAATTTTTAATTTTTTTGTGTGTGGCATCACTGCCTTGGTGGGAATAGGAAGCCCAGCCTTGCTCCTGGAGAGCTGCTGCTGGATTTGAACCGTCAACTCTGTGGACTGCAGTCCCGCACTCAACCACTACGCCACAGGGCTCAGCCAAATCAGGACTTTTTTAAAACAAAATTTTGTTTGAAACGGGACTGTCCCGCCAAAAGTGGGATGTCTGTTCACTTTAGCTATGCACTCAACTGCTGATTGAGATGGTCGCGGTTCAAACGGGAGCACAGTGCACTACAATCCTATCGCATGCTACCCATGGTGCTGAGGCTGGGCTCTGACCAGACAGGTTCCTTCTGTGGCATGTACAGTCACTGTGAATTGGAGCCAATGTGACCGCACCCAACCACCATGGCCACAGCCCTGGTTCTCCTCACTCCCACACTGTTAAAGGGGTCCCCTGGGGGCGACGATGCGGGCTCTCCAGCTGCTGCTCAGGAAGGAGATGGAGCTTTCGGCTCCTGTAAAATGGGAGAACCTCGGAAAATCCATCGCGGGGCATCTGATCTAGGATTTGGAATTCACTTACTGACAGAGCCTAAGACACCGAAGATATCTGCGGCTCACTGAAAGGACTGGGCAACGGTGCTACGTGTATGGAATTGGAATCCTTGGCAGCGGTGCAACCATACACACCCCTGGATGGGATTGCACAGTTTGACTATCCCGCTAGACTGAAAGGAAAGTAATCTCCCTTGACGAGGACTGTGGGAGGGACCTCCTTTCAGAGGCGGAGAGAGACCTCACCGCCATCAGAAAACGTCTATTGGCCTTAGTACCCCTACATTGAGAACCATCTAGACCCAGGAGCGTGTGAGCCAGGAGTGAACACTGTCAATGGTAGTGTCACAGACAGCAGGAGACAAGAGATCAGCACCAGATGGCGCTGTGGACAACAAAAAGGCTAGGTCTTCCTTCCAGAAAGGCAGAAAAGCTCTCTTAGACCAAAGAGAGAGTGGGCTTCCCAGTTCACTGAGTGAAAGAGGAGAGCCCCGCTGCTTGCAGACGTTTGTTGACAAAGCTAGGTTTGCTGATGGACAGAAAATGCTGCGTGCTTTCAGGAAGAGTGGGGTGCCTCCGGGCCCTTATTGGTGGAGCTCAAGAAGGTTGTAACACTTGACAGGGCTGAGAGAATTGTGTCCTGAGTGACTAGAGAGGAGTCAGTCCTCCATCACCGTGTGCAGAGGACCTGACAGAGTTACCCTGTACAAAAGGAAAGAGGGACTTGCTCTCAGATGTTAGGGGAGTCTTCCAGACTTCCCTTCCAGGGATCAAGATAATCCTGATCCTGTTGCTTCCCTAACAAAATGCACAAGAACAGACCTGTAGTTTGAGAGGTCTGTGTGCCCATTGCCATAAAGTCTTGTACCCAGTAGAGGAGAGAATGTGGTGTGAAGGATGACTGTTGCTTGGTGCCAGCGAGTTGGTTCTGATCCATAGGGCCCCGATGTACGACACCCTGTGCACAACACAATACAGAAAACACTGCCCAACTAGCTCCTGATGGTGATAGAACTGGCTGAAAGGTCGGGGCAGGGGAGTGTGGGAGTTAGAGAGTTGATGTATATCTCATCTCCATCTCATAGGAATGAGCTTTATTCCTCTTTCTGGAAATTCATACCAGGACTGATGCTCCCACATCATTTTGACAGGACGCACCGAGGGCCTGCAGGCGAAGTGAGCTGATGATCTGTCAAGTTGTAGTCTAGGAACTCCTGAGGGGCTGTTCCCCTGTGTGCCCTGAGTCTCAATGTCCCACAGCAATCAAAAGGCCACACCCTCAGGAAATGAGAAATCCTTTCATTAGATGAAAGAGAAGGACTACTCCCATGGCCCACCGATGAGAATCTAATCAGCAGAGTCAAATATGCCCTTGAGTTTCAGTCTCAACATTCCTAATGCCTTGACCCTTTCATACAGTTCCTCATGGTGTGGTAAGCCCCAACCATCAAATTATTTTCGTTGCTACTTCATCACTGTCATTTTGCTACTGTTATGAATTGTCATCTAAGTATCTGATATGCAGGATGTATTTTCATTGCTACAACTTGAACATAATTAAAGGATAGTGATTAATCACAAAACAATATGTAACTATATATTATGAAATATTTCTTTCTTTTTTTTAATTTTATTTTATTATTATTTTTTTAGGCATCACTGCCCTCAGGTGGTGGGAGTAGGAGGCCCAGTCTTTGCTCCTGGGAGCTGGAATCGAACCTCCAACCCAGTGGGCCGCAGTCCCGCGCACAACCACTACGCCACCGGGGCTCAGCCCGAAATATTTATTTCTAATGATGAATACATGAAATGTTATCTTGAAGCATGATGTAGCATGGGTAACAAATCTTCATGCCGGGTGCTCGTATGTGGGCGTATCTGTATGTGGGTGGACCTGGAGATGATAGACAAGCATTGTCTGGGTTCCTAAGACCATTGGATATATGTGTTTTCTGATGGTCTGAAGCGGCCCCTGTGAAAGTGTTGTTTGACCCCCAAAGGGGTGAGAAATACTGCTCTAGGGCCTTTTGTTTGTAGCACTTTGGTTATAATTTATCCCATGTTATCAAAAACAGCCTCTCTGTCACCTAGGTCCTTAATTCCTTCTACCTTTCTGTAAAATCAAAGAATAGCAACTATACCGCTGTTGCTGCACCTCCCATGTGTTACTTGAGTTGCTTTGTTATAGCGTGTCTACAGCCATGTAGGGTCTTGGTTTTATATTGAAGGGTCCGAGGCAAAATGCAGGGAAGGTCACATACAAATTAGTGAGGAACTAGCATTCAACTGCAGCTTTTGTGATTGCTCATTTTGGTGAAGCATCTCAGGCTCAATGGAAAGATTTTAAACTTCTTGAAACCACATGGAAAATGTCAATTATGGACAGGAAAGCAACGGAGACCCTTTGAACTCACGTGACATAATCATTAGGATCAATCCCAAACCAAACGTATTGCCAGAGAGTTGATTCAGACTCATGGTGATCCCATAAGAGAGAGGGCTTCCATGACACTCAATCCTTATGGAAGCAGACTGCCACCTCTTTCTCTGATGGAGGCACGGGTGGGTTTAAACTACAAACCTTTAAGTTAACAGTTGAATGTTTCCACCAGGGTTCCGCCCAATCACTGGAATAGTAACTACTACAAATGATGCCTCAATTCAACTTCGGAACGTCTATCTCCTATCATCTTGGTGAGTATTTTTATTTCTTAATATGATTTCTTGAGTTCCCTGTGATCATGCTCAAGCTTGAATATATCTCACCTGAAAGAGGAGGACATTTTGAGAATTGATTGGATGCTTTGAACATTGATGATAGAAGACCCGGTGAACTATGGGAGGACATTGTGGATATCAGGCATGACAGAAACCAACAGTCATTAAAAGGATAAGACAGAAAGAAAAGATCAAAGTGGATGTGAGAAGAGATTCTGAAATTTGCTCTTAATTGAAGGGTAGATAAAGCAAAGGGAAGAAATGATGACAAAAAAGAGCTGAACTGAACATTTCAAAGGGCAGATTGCGAAGACAAAGTGAAGCAATGTAATGAAATGTGCAACGACCTGGAGAGGGACAGTCAAAGGGGAACAACATGCTCGAGTTGAAAGAGCCAAAGAAAAAAAGTCAAACCTTAAGTGTAAATATTGAAAGATTCTATAGGCTAAATTTTGAGTGAGGCAGAACATACCATAAGTAGGTGAAAGGATCTAAGTCCAATTAGTTATCATGACATGGCCCTGCTTGATGCTCACCATCAGGAAGAGATCACAAAAGATACGGGTGCAATAGCAAAGTGCAATGAAGAAATCAGATGGTGCTGGCTAACAGAAGGAATAGTGTCTGGAGTCTTAAAGGTTTGTCTTCAAACAAGCAGCCATCTAATTGAGGTATAAACTAACTCCACATGGCAAAAGTATGACAGTCTGTATGAGCCAAGGATTGTAAATAATAAAATCCAAATCTGAAGGAGGAAGTGGTATCAGAGCTGAAACTGTGAACACCTGGTCTTCAGAAGGCTATGGATGGCAGTGGAAGCCCAAAATCCATTTGCAGGGAACTTACATAGATTAAGCCTCAGGTAAAGCCTCTCTGAACATAATCACTAGATGGAAATAGCCCTCCGATAAGACAGAGATTACTGTAAATTCCATTATGGCAGATGTGGTTAGGCTAAAAGGGAATATCTTATCATATGATCTCCCTTTTCACCCATTCTAAAGGGTTGCAGTGAGTCAGAATTAAGTTACACAGATTCAAAATTCGTGGCTATAGTCAATTATGACCCTAAAGGACAGAGTAGAACTGTTTCTGTGAGCTTCTAAGACTGCAACTATTTATGGAAGTCAAAGGCGTTATCTTTCTCCCAAGGAGCAGCTGATGGATTTGAACTGCTGACCTGGTGATTTGCAGGCCTAACTGTAAACAATACACCTGGCTAAAGTGACTAGAAATTTTATATAGATATATATGTATATACACACATATATGAACAATAACAAATGTTGATTAAATAGGAACCCATATAAGCTGCTGGTAGTAATGCAAAATGATAGATAGCTGCTCTAGAAAACGGTTAAGCAGTGTCATATGAGTCATCAAATGATTCAGCTGTTCCACCCCTAGGTATATATACTGAAGAGCACTGAAAAATTTTGAGGAAGCTTCAGAAAGTGCACAGAAATATTCCATTATTTTTTCATTCCATTTATTCCCAACAAATATTTTGAATCCCCCTTTGCATGTCTACACAAAACTTGTATCTTAAAGCTTATGGCATTACTCATGATGGCCAAAAAACATAAATAATTAAGATGCATGTCAACTGATGAAGGAGTATAAACAGTTACAATAGATCCTTAGTATTTGGCAATACAAAGAAGTAAGCTACTGATACATGCTTTGGCAAGAATGAATCTTGATAATAGTTTGCTTTGTGAAAAAGTCAGTTAGACAGACTGCCTAGTGTTAGATTTCCTTTAGCTGCAAAGTCCAGAATTGGCAAATCCATAGAGACAGAGATTCAACGAGTGATTTTCAGTGGTGGGATGCAAGAAAAAATTAGGACGTGACCACTAAAAGGAATGGGATTAAAAAAAATGTTCTCGATTGAGGTAGTGAGAAAGATTGTACAAGTTCATGAATAGAGAGATGCCACTTTAAGACAGTGAGTGTTTGGCGTTTGTTTATTATATCTCAATCAAATAATCTCATTACTATAAACTTGCTTGATATTTATTAAAAACAGACATTAATGATACTTTAATGATCTAAGGTTCTTATTTCTTAAGGTATAAAGATATGAGTGTCATTCACTTTTAATTCCCAGAGAGATTTACATAAACAATACCTATTGTCTCCTAAAATCAACCTCTTCTATAGAAAAGAAATGAAAATGGGATAGTAAATGAGTACTCTCAGAACACACCTTTGTGCATAACATGCTTTTTCAAAATGTTATTTACAAATTCCCCATTTCATTTCTCAAAGGAGAAAAAAATGTAACTCTTTGGATGCCAGCTTGGCATGTATGTTTACAATGGGTTTAAACTATCCAGTTTTAAAACTGGATATGTTTCTTTAAAACAGAGCTACAAATGCTTAAGTACTGTTAGTGCCGATGATATTTTTAAGAATATCCATTGTATGTTAAAGGTTGATTCATTTGAAAGAAAATGGAAACAGCAGCTTGAGTTGTACATAAAAGCAAGAGATCAGAAGGTTCTTACATAGAATCCTGGTTACCCTGGAAACCATATTCCGATTTGACAAAAATCATTTTAGGGTCTTAGGCCAATGGGGAAAAACAAGAGTTGTGTAGTATGTTATCCATCTTTCTTTCTTCAAATTTTGATTACTTTAGATACGAAAGAAGCAGAAAGTTGATTGTAACTAAGGAGCTCTGGTAGTGGGATGGGTTACTCATTTAGTTTCCAACTCAAAGGTCAGTGGTTGCAACCCACTGGCCTCTCCTCAGAAGAAAGCTGAGGATGTCCACTCCCAGATCGCTAAAGGAACACTTCTACCCTGTCCTATTGGGTTGGTCCTATTGTAGTGATGGGAAATAAAAATGCAGGAAAGCGTATGCTTTCTCCTCTAAATCATTAAGACACAGTAAAATGGAGTGGAGTCTAGATGACCGCTCTCTGGGAACACCAAAATCTTGAGCAATCGATGGAAATGCAGGAAGTAAAACTAAAACATCTTAATCAGATCACAAGTTCTATCTGTACACTCTTGAGGGGCTTAACACTACTCCAGAAACTCAACAGGAGGACATTGAATATTCCACCCTTAGGACAATGGGAGAAGGTTCACAATGCTGAGAAACATGGAAAAGTTGATTGGCAAGAAAAGCCAAATGTTTTCCTCTCCTACATAAAATCAAGATAGTTTTGCACTGAGAACCCTCTAGTAAGTTCTGGTTTCTTTTCCTTGATAAAGATTGGTTAGAGCTACCGAGAATCTAGAGAAGAATTTTGAAAAGATCGAGAAAGAATAGACTGTTGGGTGAGGAGCTGTTAAATAATTACAGTTTAAGCTAGAAATAAATGAAGAGCAGGAAGGACTAGAATCTCATATTTTGAACTCCAGTATAATGACTGCTGGTTTGTTCGTCATTTTCCAACATTAGAAGTTTTCAGTCCTGACCTTCTCTAGCCATCTTGCAAGATTACACATTCAAAGTTAGGTATCTGGCATTTCGTTGGCGCTGGAAAATACTTATTGCCTCCGTTTCTGTAACCCCAGCATGCCTCAGTTCTTTGGCAATCTCCAAGTGACATCTATCCTTTCCTCATCCATGCTCCCTTTCTCACTCGCTTCTTTTCGCTGTATCTAACCTGGTTTTTCACGACTCAAACATTGTTAGGCTCACAAAGACAATGTTCTCTAGCTGCTCTTGGTGAATAGAAAGTGGGCCTTAAAAGTCTAGGAGCAGCCATCTAAGATTCAATGACTGCTCTCATCCCATCCAGAGCAAAGAAGAGTGAGACACCCAAAGGCATGTGGAGATAGTATGGAAGACTTATGGCCCTCTGGAGTCTTGGCCTCTATAACCTTGAGATCCTAACTGGATGGCACCTGACTACCATGACTGACTGTTCTGAAATGGATCTTAATAGAAAGGTGCTGGAGAGAGGGGGAGAAAAATGTGGACCAAAATTCAAAACCAAAGAAAGAGGCTAGAATTAGTGGTTGGATAGAGATAGGGAGAAACCCGAGTATGTGGCCCTTAGTCACTGTGTTAGTCTGGGTAGACTAGAGCAACACATTCATACACATGCATATGTATATAAGAGAGAATTATAGTAAAGGTAATTCCAACCCAGTCCAGTCTAAGCAAACAAGTCTGATATTAGCCCATATGTTCAATACCAGTCTATAAAGCCTTCTTCAGACTCATGAAACACATGCAATGATGCCAAATACAAGATGACCACAAGCTAGATGGGTAGAATGCCTTTGGATCCAGTAGCATTGTAAACATCTCAGTGCTGGCAGGGGTCTCCTAGTGGCTCCTCTGGCTTCAGAGGTCTGGTTGTATGCATGCAGCTTGTCCGGCTCAGGGCACTAGGGTAGCTCCATGTGGCTTCTCTTCAGGGATGTCTCACAGGAAGTCAGCCTTGTCAGTAGTGAGTCTCCAAGGCAGTGAACCAAGAGAAACAGTGTCTCCGCCAGCAAGAAGGAAGGACCACATTTCTCAGAATTCTCAGGAGAAGGCCACGCCCACACAGAGGTCTCATTGGCTATCTCCAGATTGACAGGCTAGACTCCACCCCTACACTCTTTATCCTCACATTGACACCAGAGTAGATGACTTCCACAGTCATCCTTCAGGTTTGGAAATGAACTCAAAGGCACAGGTCAATTTTGAGCCAACCAGTCGATTTGATCTGTGGAACAATAACACTAGGGAGGTACGTACACCTTAGTATGATCAACCATGTGGGATAAAAAGGTTGATATGTACTCCAGGACAAAGTTCAAGAGGGTTCAGAAGGAAGGAGAAATGGAAAGAGGCAGCATGGAGAACACATGGGATCCATGATACTACATTGTAGGACGGCAATCTAGGCATGAATCAGATTGTGTACAAGTTGTTGAATGGAAACCTGAAAATGGTCTGCTTCTCTGTAATCCAGTAGTTCTCAAGCTGTGGGCTGCAGTGACCCCTTCAAAAATACATAAATATTTTACAATATCTAATTACATCACTTTATGATTAATCACTATGCTTTAATTATGCTTAATTATGTTCCATTTGTAACAATGAAAATATGCTCTGAATATCAGATATTAAAATTACAATTCATAACAGTAGCAAAATTACAGTGATGAAGTAGCAATGAAAGCCATTTTATGGTTAGGGGTTACCACAACATGAGGAACTGTGTGAAAGGGTTGAGGTATTCAGAAGGTTGAGAACCAATGCTGTCAACCTTCCTGCTAGTCACATTAAAAATAAAAAATAAAAACAAATTCCAAAGTCCTTAGGCACACCTAAGGACTCATTAACATAGCAAAGAAAATTCTATACTCCTATTCCCGAATGGAATTACTTCTCCCATATGTAGGGCTTAAGATTCCAACACGAATTTGGTGGGTGGTGGGGTGGGCATCAATTAATTGATAGCAGTGTTTAAGACTTGAAAGCTCACCGCCTACCCCCCAGATGGGTGTGCCAACAGCTGGGTCAACAGCTATTGAGGGGTTTTCCAATAGCCAGTGGAGTCTAGCTTCCCTAGTAAGCAGATGAGGGTTGAAGGTACCCTTTCTCCAATTTCTCCTTTTTCACTTTCCCTTGACATTTTTGGTTTGTGTTTGTTTTTGAAACAATCACCACGATTCCTTTCCCAAACCAAAGGATTCCTTTCACCAGCCCAAACAGGAACTGTATCCATGAAGCAACAAGTCCCCACTCCACACCCATCCTTCAGACCCTAGAAACCATGTATTCATTTCTTTTTCTATGTATTTACCTATTCTACGGAATGCATGTAAGTGGAATTCCATAATATTTGTTCCTTTGTGTCTGGCTCATATCACTTAATGTAATGCTTTCAAGACTGTGATAGACTGCACATCTGGGATTCTGCCTTGGCTTCCTGCATTTTCCCTCCTTGCGGCCATTATTCACCCCTCCCTCATTGTCCCGATTCTGATGAGAGACGTATTTTCAACTGGATAGAGTGTCCCAAACCACACTGCTGACTCATGCTTTGTTCAGAGATTCATTCCAGTTTGGAGATTTCAGCTGCCAGAACTCACCTTCCAGACTTGGATGCTGGGGCTGCTTGAGATGAAGACCCAGGCTATTTTGATTTTTACATGAGTGATTTCAATTGCTTGCTACCATCTTTGGGAGAGTGTTGATAAACTGGCTTAGTTTCCCTAACATGAGCCTCACTGTTCATAGCTTTCTCAATGCAGCCTTTCTGCTGAGTTGTTGTTTCACCTAGGTAGTTTCAGATCAAATACAGTAAATATAAGAAAGTCTGTGTCCTTTATCTTCTTCTGCTTTGGGTCTAATTTCATAAGTTTGGAAAATATTAGACAAGGAGATGTATGTTAATAACCCCTCAAATCAAACTCACGGTCACCGAGTTGATGCAGATTCGTATTGACCCTACAGAATGGAGTAGAACTGCCACAGTGGATTATTGAGATAAAAAACCCTTCTAAGAATAGAAAGCCTCACCTTTCTCCCCAAGCTGATGGCTTTGAACTGCTGATCTCATGGTTAGCAGCCCATGGTATAATCCTCTACACCACCAGGGTTCTGTGATAAGCTAACAGGAATTGGCAAGTGAAAAATTTGTGCTGCCAACAGTATTATCAAAACAATGAAAATGCTACCTCCAGAATGAAGAAAAATAATTGTCAATCTTATGTCTCCTAAGTATTGATTGTGGTGTACCATCGAGTTGATTCCAAGTCATGTTGTTTTTTATGTCAACTGAACGAATCTTTGCGCGGTCTTGGACCAGCCTCACAATCATTGCTGTGCTTGAGCCCACTGTGGTAGTCATTTCTGTCACTCCATCTTGGTCAGGGCCTTCCTCTTTTTCACTGACTGTCCCTGCAGATAGCATGTTCTAAGGACATGAAGTTAAATCTAACAGACATTTTGTGATGCCTCATCCAAGACTGATCTGTTTATACTTCTGGAAGCCCCTGGTTTATTTGGTACTCTTTGGCAACACCATAATTCAAAAGTTTTCATGCATATTAGGCAACTGGAAATACCAGGACTTGGACCAGGTGCTTTTAATTTATTTATTAAATACTTTTATTGGAGGGGTCTTACATTCATCCATTGTGTGAAGTACATTTTTACAGATGTTGCCATCATCATTTACAAAGCATTTTCTTTCTACGTTTGCCCTTGATAGCAATTCCTCATTTTTTCCTCCTTACCCCACCCTCCCTCCTTGATGAACCCTTGATAAATTATAATTTCCAAATCTTACATTGTCCGCTCTCTCCCTTCACCCACTTTCCTGGTACTTGAGTCAAGGCCCACTGTCCATCTCCCTGGGAGGGGATCATATGTAAATCCTTGTGATCCATCTCTCCTTTCTTCCCCTACCTTCCTCTTACCCTACTGGTATCTCTATTCATATTATTGGTCCTGGAGATGGTGGTATCTATCCTGAATTCCCTGTATTGCCTGATTTTATCTGTAGCAGTGTACATGTTCTGGTCTAGTCAGATTTGTAAGGTAGAATTGCGGTCTTTGGAGGCAGGCTTGGAGGAGGAAGCATTAAAGTACTAGAGGAAAGTTGTATGTTTCATTGGTGCTATACTGCACCCTGACAGGCTCGTCCAGTTGTCTACAGATGAGTTTGGGGTCACCACTTCCCCCCATTCACATTGGTATTATTTTGTTCTGGGTTTTAGATGCCTGATACCTGATCCCATCAATACCTCATGATCAACAGGCTGGTGTGCTTCTTCCATGTGGACTTTGTTGCTTCTCTGCTAGATAACCACTTGCTTATCTTAAGCCTTAAAGACTCCAGATGCAGTATTTTTTGATAGTCAAATACCATCAGCTTTCTTCACCACATTTGCTTATGTACCCATTATATCTTCCTCAATCATGTCAGGGAAGGTGAGCATAACAGAATGCTGGATTATTAGAAAAAAGTGCTGTGTTGAGAGAGTACTTGAGTCAAGGCCCACTGTCTATCTGCTACCTTACTACCTAACATATAAATATAAGTACATAGATCTATTTCCCTATTGTTATATATAAATATATTTAAATATATACATGCCTGTATTTAGAGCTGTAGAAATACCCTTTACCTCCTAGCTCTTTCCTTTATTTTCTTTTACTTTCCTCTTGTCCCACTATCATGTTCACCCTTCATTTGGGTTTCAGTTATTCCTCACTGTTACATTGCCCTTGATTAAACCCCACTAGGTAGCCTTCTTACTTCTCTCCATCAATTTTATTCACTTGTTCCCTTGTCCTTGAGTTGGTTGACACCAGCCGCACTTCCTTTCTCCCACCTCCCATTCTCCTGTGTCCCCTACCCCCAGAATGGTCAGTCCCATTTTTTTCTTCTCCAAATTGCTTATTCCACCTATCTTAATTAGATAGACATGCAGAGAAATTAATAAGCACAAAACAAAGCAAAACAAAGCAAAACAACATGGGAAAACAAAACCAACAAACAAAAATAACAACAAAAAGAAAGCCAATGACAAAAAATCAAAAGCCTATACATAGTTCCAGGTCTGTTTTTTGACCTTTAGGGGTTTTTCAGTTGAGTCTGATGGGGTGCCACACTCTGACCCCAATGTATATTTTTGGTATTCCCCAGGGACTTCATTGCTTTACTCCCCTTGCTGCTCTGTTGTATAGCCTTAGTGTTTCACCCCAGGGGAACAGGGGTGATCAGGCACAATTCCCTCATTGTGTCTCCTGTGTTGTACCCCATAGCACTATGGTTCAGTTAGGGATGTTGTGTCTCATGGTCTTCTTTGCGCATTGTCTGCTATGAGCAGGAATATGGTCCTCAGGGCTGAGTGGGCCAGGATATGTCCTACTCACTTTCCTGCCTTCTTTGTTTGCTCCTATGTACTCTGATCAGACAAGTCCCTATCCCTAAGCTGTAGCTTTAGTGCGGTCCCCTGAAGTGCATTCTTCTGGGGGAGGTCCACATAGTTGACATTGGAGCCAGCCCAGCAGACTTCTCTGTTGGTTGCCTGCTACATGCCGGTATGTTGTATTCACATCTTGGCATGTCAGGTTGAAGCCTGGTCTCTCTTTCCCTCTCCTATGGAGTTATAAACAATGCCTTCCCCCTTGGGTGGGTTAGTGCCCAGCTCTCCCATACCCATGTCTTTCTTTCATCTTTCTTTCCCCCTCCTATTTAGTTGGCTGTCATATGTATCTCTGGATTGGGTTTGGCCCCTGACATAGTACCTGGGCCAGGTGTATTTTTGTCCTCAAAGTGATATCTTTGTTTTTGAGTACTTTCAATAGGTCATTCTCAACAAAGTGCCTAATGCAATATGTCATCTGATTTCCTGACTGCTATTTCCATGGGAGATGATTTTTCCAACTCATAGTAACCCTACATGGCATAATATAACTGCCCCATTGGGGTTCCTTGATTGTCATCTGTAAGGGAGCAGATTAGCAGGCCTTTTATCATCTGGGGCAGCCAGGGGGTTTGAACTGTCAACCTTTGAGTTAACAGTCAAGTGCTTCAACTGTTGGGCCTAAAGATCAGACTACATGAAGTGTTATTACAAGTCAGGAATAGAATGACTTAAAATAGGCCAATTATCTTAATAGGCATTTCTCCAAAATACTCACATGGCCAATAAGCACTTGAAAATATGCTCAATATCATTAGGCAGCAGGGAAATACAAATCAAAACCATAATGAGAAACTAATTCATATGTATTTTAATAGTTATAATTAAAAAATCTGACAATAACAAGTGTTGGCAAGGTTATGGAGAGATTGGAACCCTTTTATGTCACTTGCTGATATGCACATGGCTTTGCTTCTTTAAAAACAGATTGGCAATGCCTAAAAAAGTTACCACATGACCCAGAATTATCATTCCTAGGTGTATATCCAGGAAAATTAAAAACAAGTTTCTATATGAATGTTCATAACAGCATGTTCATAGGATATTTTCATAAATACCCTAAAGTGGAAATAATCCAAAGAGGTCCATCAAGTGATGATTAGATAAAGCAAATGTTTTCTATTTGTACTATAATGAAATATTATTTAGCCATCAAAATGAATAAAGTAGTGATATGTTCGACAACATATAAGTACCATGTGTACATTATTTTAAGTGAAAGAAGCCACTCACAGGCAATCAAAGAACTATTGTCTGATTGTATGTATATGAAATGCTCAATCTAGGACAAAAAAGCAGATTAATTGTTGTCTAATGATAAGGTGGAATCCTTGGTGGCTTAATGGGGTAAAGCAATAAGTTGTTCACCTCAAGGGTCAGCAGTTCCAATCCACTAGCCACATCATGGGAGAAAGATGAGGCAGTTGGTTCCTGTAAGATTGACACTCTTAGCTGAGCCCGGGTGACGCATTGGTTGTGTGCAGGACTGCGGCCCACAGGGTTGACGATTCAAATCCAGTAGCAGCTCTTCAGGAGTAAGGCTGGGCTTCCTACTCCCACCAGGGCAGTGATGTGAAAAAAAAGATTGACACTCCTGGCAACTCTGTGGAGCAGTTCCACTCTGTCCTTCAAGGTCTCTGTGAGTGGGAATCAAGTCCATGGCAGTGACTTTGGGAAAATTAGGGTTGATGGGAGAATGGTGGATGATAATAATGGGTATGAAGTTTCTTTCAGGGGTGCTGAAAAACGTCTATGATTAGGTAGCCATGATAGTTGCACAAACTTAGGAATATACTACAAATCACTTAATTCAAATATATATGCAAACACACACTTGTACATGAATCTTTCATTATTCAGAATAGCCACAATAACAGCAGCATTATTCATAATAACCCAAAGGTATAAGCAATCTAAATAGCTACCATGAGATAAATGGATCAACCAGATGACATACAGGTGCATCTTGAAGTACGTGGAATTAAGCCCACCAACCTCTTGTATAGTCATAAATCCACATGACAGTTAACTTGTGAACAGCTTGGGTTTGAACATCGCAGGCCATTTATACCCTGATGTGTTCCCCATTTCTGTTGTAGTAAAGAAGTCCTGGTGGCATAGTGGTTAATCGCTGAGCTGTAAACTGCAGGGTCTGCAATTGGAAACCAACAGCCACTCCTCTGGAAAAAGATGGGTCTTTCTACTCCCATAAAGAGTTACAGATCTGTAATCTAACAGGGGGCACTTCTACCTAGTCCTTTAGGATCGCCATGAGTTGGCATTGAATCAATAGAAGTGAGTTTGTTATTTTTGTTGTTGTTGTTGGGACTGTGTTAAGCTTAAGGGTTGCAAGTACATGCTTAAAGCACTGTGTACTGATCATCATCTCTGGGTGAGCAGTTTTCTCCAGCAAGAAACCAATTGGTTGCAGTTGATGTAAGGATTCAAGATTGGAGGAAAATCTGGACGTCTTCAGTGTTCTTGTGTAGTCTTGACCCATGTTATTCAAGGATCAACTGGGCTGTTGTTCTTGGCACCATTGAGTCAGTTCTGATTTATGGTGACCCAATGTTCAACAGAGCAAAGCCCGGCCCAAGCTTATACCATCCTCACAATTGTTGCGTTGCAGCCCTTCTGCCAATTCATCTTCCTCATTTTCCTAGAACCTTCTTCTTTACCAAACATCGTCCTTCTCCAGGGTCTGGTTTCTCTTGATATGTAGTCTTACCATTGCTCTCTTCTAAGGAACCTTCTGGAGTACTTTCTGTGAGACAAATCTGTTTGTCCTTCTGGCAGTCCATGATTCTTTCGATATTCTCTGTCCATAGCATTGATTCTCCTGTGGTCTTCCTTAGTCCTTGTCCCTCATGCATATGAGGGTCGACTGTATATTTATATAACAAAATACTATTCAGTCATCAAAGGAATGATGTACTGCCTGAACGTTTAAAACATGATGGTAAGTGAATGAAACTAATCACAAAAGACCACAGAGTATAAGGCTCCATTTATATCACATACCCCAAATAGGAAAATACTCAGGGACAGAAAGTAGATTAGTGGTTGCCTTAGTTAGGTTGAAACAAAGAGTTCTGGAGATTGATGGCTAATGGGTCTGACGTTTCTTTTAGGAGAGATGAAAATGTTTTAAAACTGGATTGTGGGGCTGAGCCCCAGTGGCGTAGTGGTTGTGCGCGGGACTGCGGCCCACTGGGATGGAGGTTCAATTCCAGCTCCACGGAGCAAAGGCTGGGCCTCCTACTCCCACCACCTGAGGGCAGTGATGCCCCCCCCCAAAAAAAAAACTGAATTGTGGTGGGGTGACCACCGGTGGCGTAAGTGGTTGAGTGCGGGACTGCAGCCCGCGGGCTTGACAGCTCAAATCCAGCGGCGGCTGTCAGGAGTCGCACTGGGTAGCATCCACG